>MKYO02000783.1:519772-569185 GCA_002013955.2 Citrus medica | reverse complement strand
GGGGGGGGGGGGGGGGTATGTGGTTTTCGAGTTGTTTCTGACATAGGGTATTTATGATAGTTTTCTTGATCTGTTTGATTAACGGCAGGGGCTGCTTTTTTTTTACTGTTTTCCAGGTGGACATATTCAGGGATGCTGCAGTTCTTATGGTCAATTACATTGACAAAATCCGCGCCCAAGGCTTTGAAGTTGATTACTTGAACATTGGAGGTGGTTTAGGAATAGACTATTATCACACTGGTGCTGTCCTTCCCAAACCCAGAAATCTGATTGACACCGTCAGTAACAGATTTTAAAACTCTGCAAATTACTTCATAACATCTGATCTTGAATTATTTGATTATCATATGTGAAAATGAGAGTTCCTTCTATGTTTTACATTTATGATGGACTCTGCACATATTTATCCAAAACAATGATGGGAAAAAAATGTATTAGTAGATGCAATCTGCCAAGTTTAATGGATTTAAAGACAACTTTGGTTTCATGATAATCGACATCATCTCAAGGCCACGTTTAAAGAATAATTATGTCCTGCCAATTCTAATGTTGACCGTATGGGTTAACTTTACACATTTTTATTGTTGGTTGTTGTTATAGGTTAGGGAGCTGGTTCTGTCGAGAAATCTGAATCTCATCATTGAACCAGGGAGATCACTCATTGCAAATACTTGCTGCTTGGTTAATCACGTCACTGGGGTTAAAACTAATGGAACAAAAAATTTCATTGTAATTGATGGCAGCATGGCTGAACTTATCCGTCCAAGTCTCTATGATGCTTATCAAGTAAGTATCTGTGTAAACAAATGCTGAATACTACTTGATGACGTCTGAAAAATTAGTTCGTTTGTTTCCTTGGACCTTTATTGATCGGCATATACATGGAAATCTGTGTAGCATCGCTACAGCTTGTCCTCTTCTTTGAATTAAGTTCTTTTCTTTCAAGGAAGCTTTTCTATCTGTATGGTAGAAGATGCATCAATATACTTGATTATGGAAGGCACCCATTCCTGTCCTGTGGTCAGTTTGCTTGAATTTTCACACTTTTCCTAGCTATCAACAGTTCATCCTCCAATTGTGGAAGTAATTGATGTCACCTTCTTCTGTTTATCACTAGACATTTATGTCATAACAAGGATCCAATTTGAGGAGATGGGTCGCCGTTCTTATCTCTGTTGATGACTTCTATTTTTCAAAGACATGAATTGTTAGTTAACTTAGTATTTTTGACTGAATATGTCTTCTTCTGTCCTTAAACCTGTACTGTTTACATTGATTGCAGTTGACCTGTTCTTATTTGGTTGCAGCACATACAGCTGGTTTCTCCAGCACCTCAAGATGCTGAAATTTCTAAATTTGATGTGGTGGGTCCTGTCTGTGAGTCTGCCGATTTCCTGGGGAAGGAGCGAGAACTTCCTACCCCTGATAGGGTAATGTGCTAGTGTTTTAATGTGATGATTGGAGGTATAGTTTTCTTGCCTTCTCTAATCAAGATTTCACTTGCAGGGAGCTGGTCTGGTTGTTCATGATGCAGGTGCTTACTGCATGAGCATGGCATCGACTTACAATCTGAAGATGCGCCCACCTGAGTACTGGGTAAGGAGCTTGATTTCTATCATAATTTTACCAATGTGCTGACTGCTGTACGAGTTATTTCTTTTTGTGTGCGTGTGTATTTTTTCTCATTAGCTTTTATCTTTTACCCTCAACAAATATTCACTTGAATGTTCATATAATTCTTCTTCCAAGGAAATCTTTGGGTGTTAAATTCAGAATTCATCCTAAATTTTAAACGCTTTAAAGTTGCCAGACCTTACAAACATTTTTTATGAAAAAAAAGGTCTGAGAATTTGGACAATATTTTCAGGTTGAAGAAGATGGGTCAGTGTCCAAAATCCGGCATGGAGAGACATTCGAAGACCACATGCGGTTCTTTGAAGGTCTTTGAATGCAGATACATGTAAGGCACACTTAACTTTATGATTTGCTTTTCCATGAAACGATCACGTGTCAAATTCTATTAGCTACTGATTTTCTATTAGCTGCTGAATGTTATTATATTTCAGCTTTGTTTGACATCCCATTGGATTCTTGACTACAACTGCAAAAAATGAATCTCAACAATTCAGACTCTCCCACCTGGATATCACTAAGCATTCAAAATTTTTGTCTGATGGAGTTGTTACAATGATTATACTGTAATTTAAGTTTTATTGAGGATGTATGTTCAGTGCATCACAGTGATCCGTAGGTTACCCAATTTAATTTACTTATGCCCGATGCCATGGAACTCATATCGTGCTTTTACTCAAAGTTGAAGCCATAACAGCTCAAGTGTTTGTGTATTGTACTTCAACAGTTAGTGATTTTGTTCTCAATCATTGCGAGGGATTAAAAGTCGTAGCAGATATGATCCGGTGATAGGACAATGTTTAGCAAATTTTGAAATAAAAATATGGGAATCTCATTCTTTTAAGGAGGTGAAAGTTTTTTCGAAGCATAGAAAGCAACTTTTGGTGATTTGTCTAACTAATGGCCTACAAAATGCATCATTGAATTGAAAACTTCAATCGGATTCTCTCTTTTCACTGCTGCTAATGCTCGTGGAGGCCGGGGCCATATATTCAATTGTTCAAAAGGGAAAAAAGGGTTTTCGTAGGCTACAAGTAATAACTCTCGAGAATAATTCCACGCTTACAAAGTTAGGATAAAAATTGATGTGACAATTTACTCCGTATCCAATAGGAATATCATTGTGAAGGCAAGGCTTATGTTACATCAGCTGTAATAAACAGTACATATAGGCCCATAGATTTTGATATTTTTTAATTTAATGGATAAAAATAATTTTAACGAAAAATAAGGTACGGGTGTAATGGCTATTTACAGAAAATTTTGTTTTGAATCACATATTTATTTATTTATTTTAAATAAGTCCTCATTAATTTTTTTTATAACTAAATGATTTTGTCATCCACCTCTTTTATATTTATTTTTAAAATTTTTTAATGTTTTTACTATATTTTTGTAACGATTTAAATATATATTTACATTTGCATTTATAATTTCTTGTCTCTCTTAAGATATAAATTAGATTTTTTTTTTTTTTATGAAAAAAAAGGTCTGAGAATTTGGACAATATTTTCAGGTTGAAGAAGATGGGTCAGTGTCCAAAATCCGGCATGGAGAGACATTCGAAGACCACATGCGGTTCTTTGAAGGTCTTTGAATGCAGATACATGTAAGGCACACTTAACTTTATGATTTGCTTTTCCATGAAACGATCACGTGTCAAATTCTATTAGCTACTGATTTTCTATTAGCTGCTGAATGTTATTATATTTCAGCTTTGTTTGACATCCCATTGGATTCTTGACTACAACTGCAAAAAATGAATCTCAACAATTCAGACTCTCCCACCTGGATATCACTAAGCATTCAAAATTTTTGTCTGATGGAGTTGTTACAATGATTATACTGTAATTTAAGTTTTATTGAGGATGTATGTTCAGTGCATCACAGTGATCCGTAGGTTACCCAATTTAATTTACTTATGCCCGATGCCATGGAACTCATATCGTGCTTTTACTCAAAGTTGAAGCCATAACAGCTCAAGTGTTTGTGTATTGTACTTCAACAGTTAGTGATTTTGTTCTCAATCATTGCGAGGGATTAAAAGTCGTAGCAGATATGATCCGGTGATAGGACAATGTTTAGCAAATTTTGAAATAAAAATATGGGAATCTCATTCTTTTAAGGAGGTGAAAGTTTTTTCGAAGCATAGAAAGCAACTTTTGGTGATTTGTCTAACTAATGGCCTACAAAATGCATCATTGAATTGAAAACTTCAATCGGATTCTCTCTTTTCACTGCTGCTAATGCTCGTGGAGGCCGGGGCCATATATTCAATTGTTCAAAAGGGAAAAAAGGGTTTTCGTAGGCTACAAGTAATAACTCTCGAGAATAATTCCACGCTTACAAAGTTAGGATAAAAATTGATGTGACAATTTACTCCGTATCCAATAGGAATATCATTGTGAAGGCAAGGCTTATGTTACATCAGCTGTAATAAACAGTACATATAGGCCCATAGATTTTGATATTTTTTAATTTAATGGATAAAAATAATTTTAACGAAAAATAAGGTACGGGTGTAATGGCTATTTACAGAAAATTTTGTTTTGAATCACATATTTATTTATTTATTTTAAATAAGTCCTCATTAATTTTTTTTATAACTAAATGATTTTGTCATCCACCTCTTTTATATTTATTTTTAAAATTTTTTAATGTTTTTACTATATTTTTGTAACGATTTAAATATATATTTACATTTGCATTTATAATTTCTTGTCTCTCTTAAGATATAAATTAAATTTTTTTTCTTTTATATAATTCAAGATGCTAAATTTAGATAAGAGATATTATATGTCATAAATATATTATGACTCTAATAAAATTACTAGAAAGATGGTACAATGAATAAATTATTAGAACCTCTAATAATTTCACAAAATATAGAAACTAATAAATTATCACATTTTACCTATACACAAAGAGAATTTTCGTTTGAAAGATTCAATCCTTTGATTTGATCAATAATTCAGACATGCAGGGAGATAATCAATTAAATTGAATTTCACCATATTTATCAAATAAATTATGAAACCCAAATTTATCTATAAATGATATAGAAAAAATAAATGAAATATTAGAAATTAATAATTTTAATGAAGAAAACATGCAACGAATTAAAAAGTTAGGAGATCAAATAAGCAAAAAATTTAATAAAGTTAAACAATTAATAAAAGATTTAAAGATTAAAGATCATGATATATTAAAGTAAAAAATCATTAATATAATAAATAAAAACTCAATAAATATAAGATTAAATAAGTTGGATATTCAATTAGATAAAATAGAAACTTGATACTAAATTTTCTATAAATATAAATGGAAAACTTCAAAAAATTGAAGTACTTGCAGTGTAGTCTGGTTGTAACTTGGGGTTTAAAATAAAACTTTAAAGCTTATTAATTTTTTTTGTAATTATAAACTCTTTTAAGAATCTAAAATTTTATAACTGTAACGTACAGCTGATGTAACATAAGCTTTGCCCATTGTGAAATACACTTTAATAGTGTTACGTTTTGCCTATAAATATCCCAAAAAAAAAAGAAAATAAAAGGAAAAAAAATTGGTATGTTACTTGGAGTGATTAATGAAATTTTGACGAGATATCAACGTGTACTTTGTATTTACCAGGAAAAAGAGAAAGAAAAAGAAATGAAACCGATCTTGCTTGGACTGAACGCGTACGATAGTGTGAAATAAAGCCATTGATAATGATCCAAAAAAAAATTTCCTTAACTTGGTGGGATTGATAACAGTTGAATCCACGTTACTTTGTGTAATGGGCGCTTTCTTGTAGACTATGACATTACATCACACAATTATTAATTAGTTCGTTAGTCAATTCAATTCACAAAATTAGCTATCAATTATTAATTAGTTTGTAACATTGAAACATCGTGTCGACACTGTTCAATGCATTACAAATATGATATTATTATTTGTTATAATGTTATTAAAACGATTTCTCACAAGACTCTTCGAAAAAAAAAATAAATTTATATTATTTTAATTAAAAAATCTCTTCTACTAATATATTAGTAATAAAAAATAATATAATATTCAATTAAAGACTCAATAGGCTCTCCAAATAAATTTAAAAAAAAACTGCGATTCTTTCTCTTCAATATTGAAGAGAGGGAATAATAATTTTATTTAAAGAATTTCATTTAAATAGTATAAAAATACTCTTTTTTATTAACGAACACTTCAAATAAATAATAAAATCTCATTTTGTTGGTAATATTGTTAGTTGTCGAAATTCTTGCAATCCAAACTTGATAATCATTAATATTTATTAAATTAAATAACCATCCACTTTCTCTAAGTAGTTATAGCTTTCATTTTACAACACCATATTATTAAACAAAGTCTTAAAAGGATCAATCAAATAAAATCTCTAAAAATGCTCTAAAGATTTGGTCTTGGTGAGTTGGTTCCAGCCAATAAGATTAGTAGCAATGGGAAAGCACTATTGATTTTCTTTTTTACCCCCAAAGAAAAAAAAGAAAAAAGAAGAAGCACTTTTAACAAATATTAAGCAAAAAAGAAAAGTTTCATTGTGGTCCTAGATTATCTACTATGATCATGACTGATACCAGAATCCCTTTAATTGGAATTAGTTCTTTGTACTTTATTGATTGGTGATGATGAATATTGTAGCTAGTGAGTTAAAATGCTTGTAATATGCTTTGATTATGATGGCTACTGTTACGCTTTTACACTTATGTGACTAAAATGTAAAATCAATAATCTATTAAATACTGCCCAATAGTTGTTTCTGTGCCTCAAATTCTAATAATTTTGTAAGATCATATTTTATGTAAAACAATGTTTTGTACTAATTTGACATTGCAGTTTTTTCTTTTTTATATTACAATATCGTTGTGAGTTTTAAAATGATCAAGGTATATATGGTATTTCACATCAAAACTTTTCTATATTCTCTTAGTAAATTTAATATTTACACCAAAATTTTTCTATATTCTCTTAGTAAATTTAATATTTACGCCAAAACTTTTCTATATTATTATTATTTTAATTATAGGAGACTAATATTTAGATTTACAAATCTTATATAATACAACTCATATTTTAATCATCTCTAATATTCGAGAAACATCTATTCTACTCATATTTCAAAAAAAAAATGACTGTTTTTACTCAAATTAAAGAAAAAAATTAACTCTCACAATATATTATGGGGCTCAATTGTAAACCTTGAGTTATAATCACTAAGCTAAAGCCTAATGGCTCTATATTATCTTAGTTTCACATAAATAATTAGAAATTAATCTCTATCTCACCAACCCAACATTGTCTTATCTTTGAGCTAAGACATTGGTTTCCCGCATATGAAAAACATATCAATCCGTTGTGTTTTGGACGGAGACTTCTTGTTGACGATTGTGCTTCGTGGCCAATCACCGCTTGCCACGTCAACGTCAGGGAAAAACATCGTCAATTTCTCCTGAAATGCTGACTGCCTCACGAAAATTTGATAAATCAGATTAATCTCACGAAAACATTGTGCGTGTTGGAGTAATTAAGACGTCCAAGTAATGCTCTATCTTTAGATTAACCAACCAAAAGCTAACTGAGTAAATGACAATGGCAATAAAAAAAAAAATTGACAATGACTTTGACCCTTGGATGTATGACGAGTGGACGGTTAAGATCTCACAGTTGGTACATAGCTTTTTATTGACAGCTGTCGTGAATTTATTGGTTGCATGCTAATTTCCCGCCTTTGCAGGCGAAGCGGCACGGTTTTCGGCCTTATTTTGTGCCTTTGGACTCTACTCTTTGTTTTTTCTTTCAATTAAGTTTAATGACGAAAATGCCACTGCGATTTGTGTCTAGTATCTTAGATATACTCTAGTGACTAATATGAAATTTTACTTCCACACTTTTTTTTTTTTTGAAAACTGATATGGAGGACTGTTATTAGTATTACATCAAATTATGACAAGTATTTATAATCAAACTCCATTGAAGTACTACCCATATTCTATTCCACTCACTTATTATTATTATTACATCATATTACAACTAGTATTTACAATCAAACTCTATTGAAATACTATTTAGATTCCATTTCACTCATATTTTGTAAAAAAAAATATTGTTTCCACTCAATTATGAAATAATTGAGGAATGACTGAAACTAATTCCTATTATATTTTTATAGGGGTTCGAACACTTGTTCTCACAATGTCAATTATTTTTTATTCTAATTTCTTGACAACACTAGCATCCATAAAAAAGAAAATAAATATATAAAAATTTAATAATGAAATTATTAGATTTGGAGAACCTACTTACCTTTTTTTTTTCAATTATTGATAAAGTTTTGCATTTAGGAGGAACTCCTTGGACAATATATAATTATTTTTGTTTTTATTTTCATAGAATCATTATTTTGGAGATAAATCCATAAACTTTATCACAAATTTAAAACACTTTATTTTCTTTAATATTAAGATAAGAACAAACACCAATTATTAAAAAAAGGAAAAAAAAGATGAGGACAAATATACCTCATTCATATTAGACTAAATCATAACAATATAGCATTTTGAACTTATTTCAAAACCTCAATATAAAATAAACACTAACAGGATGAAGCATGCTTAGTCTCACCTTCTATCATAAACAATGGAAAAAATTCATTTACACATAGATTTATGAAAAAAAAATTGTTTTATATAATATAAAGAGGTGTATAAGTTTAATGGTAATTGATAATAATCACATGAAAAGAAGACTCATGATCATATGGAAAGACCTAACTTGAACATCCACTTTAAATATAAGGAGGAAAGTGCCGACTAACTCAACTAAAGAATTGTTGATAAGTCAAATTTTGTTGGTTTTAAAATACTTAAAAATTCTTTTAAAATCTCCCAAGAGTTTAATCAAATTATTTCCAAACATTTTTTTTAACTATTCGAGTTCAAATTCTGAAAGAGATATGGACTGAAAGTTTAATTTATATATTACTCAACCCAACCCTCAACCTCAAAAGGGGGGAAAAAAAGAAAAAAATATTTCAATTAAAAACTTACTCATTTGAGATGGAAAGTGTAGATACGTAAATTAAACTAAGGTGGTGTTTGTTTTTTTAACTTAATAACTTAAAATAACTTAACTTAATTAATTAAGTTAATTAGAAGTGTTTGTTTTTATAACTTAATGAGACTTATTATATAATTTTGACTTAATAAAATAAGTTAATTTTTTTGATTTTTTACTTAATGAAGAAATCTGAATTAAGTCAATTACTTACTAATGTCAAAAACTCAACCATAGACATTTACTCCACATAAAAATATCTATGTTTTTTCTTTCTTATATTATACGATAAAATTTGAAATTTATGGTATTTATATATTAAAATTCTAAAATAATTATGTATTCACTTGAATATAGTTTTACTTATAAATGTTAAAATATTGTGGTATTTAATATATTATTTATTTGACATTCAAATTTAATAAGGATGCAAATGTAAAAATATATATTTTTAATTTTTTAAATTGAAAAAAACAAACAATTTAATACTTTTTTTATGAAATTCAGACAAAAAAATAAACATATTATTCAGATTCAGACATTCAAATCTATTCAGAATTTAAATTAATTCAAGTCTATTTAAATTTCAGATAAAAAAATAAACACCACCTAAATGTTAAAAGAGACATCAATGAAATTATCCATTAGAATAATAATCCATCGCTAACTATGACCACATCATTACAACATACATTATAAGATAAGACCAAAATTAATTGACATGATAAGGTTATAACAATATCAGTATTATTTGGGCTAAAAAAACTTGGCAAATTGGCTCTGCATATCCTCAATTTTTTTTAGTATCATTATTTTTTGGTACTAAATAACAAAATTCATGTTTCACAATTTATTTAACTTAGAGAGATCAATTATGCTCACAAAATTTAAATGCACAATATACATGTCTTAAGTGATATGACATATGATTTGACATTATAATAAATTATTGCATGTAAAAAATTACTTCCTATTTATTGTTTTTACTCACAGTGATCTGTACAAGAATGACTTCTATAGGGCATTTAATTTTGTATTCTAAAATTGTAATTGTATTACAATAATAATCCGTTCTTAATTTCTTATCCATTCTTAATTGTATTACAATATTATTCTTATAAAAGAGTTATTTATATATATATATATATATATTAGTACAACTCAGGATATTAACGAAGTTCAAACTTTTTTTTTTTTTGATTTTTTCACTTTTTAATGCTGTTTGCCCAATGGCAACAAATGAACAAAATATCAGTATCACGGGTAGGTACATGAATAGTGAAAGGATATAATAGGTAAATACAGTCGGCAAATAGGGGCAAAAAAGTAATAGGAGTGCTTATAAATAAATAAAATAACCCTTACCAAACCATATACTCGCCTTGGCGGCACTCCGCGTCAAACGTGCTTTTGGATTTTGTGTCGTTTCAAACTTATTTCAGTGTGTTCCCCTTTTCCTCTGCTTTTTATCTGAAACTTCATATTAAAAAAAAAAAAAAAAACAAAACAAAAGAAAAACTGAAAAATAAAAGAAAAGGAAATTTGTCAGTGAAGAAAAAGTGAATTTAGCTTCCTTGGCTCACCGCTTTCGCACTCATTTTAGTTCATTTTCGTGAAAATTACTCACATTTCTGAAACTAAAATATACTCCCATTTTTATTTTTATTTTTATATTTGTAATCGAAACCCTAATTCTTCGTCATTTTTCATTTATTTTGGTAGGTTCTTTTTTTTTTTCTTTTTTTTAACGCGTGAGAGATCAAGATTTTGCGGCTCGCTTGCAGATCGGTCGGTAACCTTCTTTCATTTTTTTTAATTCTTGAGAATTTTTATTTTAATTGATGGAGATGCTGTTGTTTTATTTATTTATTATTATTATTATTATTCTTTTTGCGAAGATGAGTCTACTTTCTTTCATTTTGGTGTTGTAAATAATTTGCATTTGTGTATATTTTCCTCTTTGACTATAAATGTGATCATGCATTGTATATTTTATTTTATTTTAAATTTTTTGCAGCAAACGTTGAGGATTTGCTCCGGCTGTTATTTATTTATTTATTTTTATAATATTTTTATTTTTAATTTTGATCAATTTTCTAGGGTGGGATTGTGAGTTTCAGCTTTCCTGGGAAAATTGAATTCATAATGCAAAAGAGGAATTTGTGTGAATTGACATGCAACAATTATTAATGCAAGAAGGATATATCAGTTTTTGTGTATTAGCAGAAATGAATTCTTGGGCTATATATTATTTGGCAATAAATGATAGGATTGCATTACTTGCTTCTTTATGTTGGCAAAAGTGTGCGGCTTCTGCTGAATCTTTTGTGCAGTTACGTGTTATATCAAATTGCAATAGCTAAATTGGCAATTAGATTTTGTTTGTTTTCGAAATGGGGATGCGTGATCAGTATATCGTGCCGTTTGGAAGGTTCTTAAATGTCAAAGTCTATATACGTCTAAGTGGACATGTAACCGTGTTGCAAATTTGTATGTATATGTAAATTTACTCGCATGTTTCTGCTTTTTTCGCTCATAAAAATTTGTATGTACCAGCAGTTGTTTCCTTTATTGGTTGTAGTTAATATTTCTGTCACTTTTCAGGTTATACCGCACTTCCAGAGAAGTTGGCTGTGCGGTTTTCATCTTGATCAATCATCTTCAAGTTTCTGTCGATCTCTGAGTTTGATTATGGCTGCTGACTCCAAGACAAGCCTTTCTAACGGCAATGTCAGTACCCAGCCTAATCCCAAGAGGTCTTACCAAGTTGTTGTGGCTGCAACTAGAGATATGGGTATTGGTAAGGACGGGAAATTACCCTGGAAATTGCCATCTGATCTCAAATTCTTCAAGGAAATCACTCAGATAACTTCAGATGCTGGGAAAAGGAATGCAGTCATAATGGGCAGAAAAACATGGGAAAGTATTCCTCTTGAGCATCGACCTCTGCCTGGTCGGCTTAACGTGGTTCTTACTCGTTCTGGAAGTTTTGATATTGCTACAGTTGAGAATGTTGTGATATGTGGAAGCATTGGTTCTGCTTTAGAATTGTTGGCTGCTTCTCCTTATTGTTTGTCAATTGAGAAAGTTTTTGTTATTGGAGGCGGCCAGATCTTAAGGTGTGCGCTCGTTTTTTTAACTTTATATAGCAGTGCCTTTTTATTTTATTTTATTTTATTTTTTTCATTATGATTTCTTTTTTATGTTGATTTTCATTTGAAACAGTGAGGCTCTCAATGCTCCTGAATGTGATGCTATCCACATTACTGAAATTGAGACCAGGATTGAGTGTGACACATTTATTCCATCGATTGATTCATCTGTATTTCAGCCATGGTACTCATCCTTTCCCATTGTGGAAAACAACATTCGGTATTGCCTTAGTACTTATGTTCGTGTGAGAAGTGCTGCGGTGGAATCCCTTAGTCAAAACAATGATATTGTCCTTGATAGTAAGACAAATTCTGACAAGTTTGAGGTCAAGCAGTTCTCATTCCTGCCGAAGATGGTTTTTGAGAAACATGAGGAGTACTTGTATCTAAGACTTGTTCAAGACATCATCTCAGATGGCAATCTGAAGGATGACAGGACAGGAACTGGTACATTGTCCAAATTTGGTTGCCAGGTAATGCCAAGCTCTTATTATCAATAGAGCTTCTCTACTTTTGCTTCTGAAGTTTGTTTCCGTCTGACAGTCTTGTTTAACTATTTGTGGAAGCTGATCTTCTTTTCAAATTTGTTTCCTACAGATGCGGTACAATTTGCGCACAACTTTTCCGCTTCTTACAACCAAGGCATGTCTATCTTATCTATTTTTCTAAAATTGTCTCAGGTCTTAGAGATTGAGCCAACTCATGGTGTTTGATTTTATTTTATTTTGCTTTCTTTCTTGGTCAGAAAATCAATTTATAATAAAAAGGAAAAAAAAATCTCATTTATTTGATATTTAGGTTGACATTCATTGTTATCATTTGGTTCATAGAAAGTATTTTGGCGAGGTGTTGTCGAGGAACTTCTCTGGTTCATCAGTGGTTCAACAAATGCCAAGGTAATGATGTTATTGTTGAAAGTTGATCTTTTATGTACTCTTGGGAGCAATAGAGCAGATCAGTCTTTGTCTTCCAATGGTTAAGATCTTTCAAGGAATTATTTTATTTTATTTTATATTTTGTTTGCATTTCACTAAAATCATACCTTTGCTAGGAATGCAGTCATAATGGGCAGAAAAACATGGGAAAGTATTCCTCTTGAGCATCGACCTCTGCCTGGTCGGCTTAACGTGGTTCTTACTCGTTCTGGAAGTTTTGATATTGCTACAGTTGAGAATGTTGTGATATGTGGAAGCATTGGTTCTGCTTTAGAATTGTTGGCTGCTTCTCCTTATTGTTTGTCAATTGAGAAAGTTTTTGTTATTGGAGGCGGCCAGATCTTAAGGTGTGCGCTCGTTTTTTTAACTTTATATAGCAGTGCCTTTTTATTTTATTTTATTTTATTTTTTTCATTATGATTTCTTTTTTATGTTGATTTTCATTTGAAACAGTGAGGCTCTCAATGCTCCTGAATGTGATGCTATCCACATTACTGAAATTGAGACCAGGATTGAGTGTGACACATTTATTCCATCGATTGATTCATCTGTATTTCAGCCATGGTACTCATCCTTTCCCATTGTGGAAAACAACATTCGGTATTGCCTTAGTACTTATGTTCGTGTGAGAAGTGCTGCGGTGGAATCCCTTAGTCAAAACAATGATATTGTCCTTGATAGTAAGACAAATTCTGACAAGTTTGAGGTCAAGCAGTTCTCATTCCTGCCGAAGATGGTTTTTGAGAAACATGAGGAGTACTTGTATCTAAGACTTGTTCAAGACATCATCTCAGATGGCAATCTGAAGGATGACAGGACAGGAACTGGTACATTGTCCAAATTTGGTTGCCAGGTAATGCCAAGCTCTTATTATCAATAGAGCTTCTCTACTTTTGCTTCTGAAGTTTGTTTCCGTCTGACAGTCTTGTTTAACTATTTGTGGAAGCTGATCTTCTTTTCAAATTTGTTTCCTACAGATGCGGTACAATTTGCGCACAACTTTTCCGCTTCTTACAACCAAGGCATGTCTATCTTATCTATTTTTCTAAAATTGTCTCAGGTCTTAGAGATTGAGCCAACTCATGGTGTTTGATTTTATTTTATTTTGCTTTCTTTCTTGGTCAGAAAATCAATTTATAATAAAAAGGAAAAAAAAATCTCATTTATTTGATATTTAGGTTGACATTCATTGTTATCATTTGGTTCATAGAAAGTATTTTGGCGAGGTGTTGTCGAGGAACTTCTCTGGTTCATCAGTGGTTCAACAAATGCCAAGGTAATGATGTTATTGTTGAAAGTTGATCTTTTATGTACTCTTGGGAGCAATAGAGCAGATCAGTCTTTGTCTTCCAATGGTTAAGATCTTTCAAGGAATTATTTTATTTTATTTTATATTTTGTTTGCATTTCACTAAAATCATACCTTTGCGCACACATGAAGCTACAAGGAGTGGTGAAAATGATTAGCATTTTGAGGGTCTTTGTTTAATTTGTTTCAGCTTTTTTTAACTGCTCAGAGTTTGTCCCACTTCATCTGTCATATTTTTTAATGCACTGCATATGATCCATATATTCTGTAATTTTTTTTTTTTCCTAAACAGGTAATCTGTGGTAATACTAGTTTCTTTGTTTCCTATCAAAAGTTCGGTTGATAAGTTAGGTTTTTCTTTTTCATTTATTCTATGCAAGATGTGTTCTGACAAATTGCATGTTTACATTCGGTTGATAAGTTAGGTTTTTCTTTTTCATTTATTCTATGCAAGATGTGTTCTGACAAATTGCATGTTTACATTCTGACTATGTTTTGTGGCAGGCAGAATTAACTGAATGCACACTAGTCGAGATTAATTTTTCTTTACCATGGCATTAATAATTTTTGTTTGTTCGCTGCCAGAGATGAATTCTTCTTGTGTTGCTTTAAAATAGCAATGCTAGTTTTCACTTGACCTGTTAATATCGATCAATGATCATTTATCTTTTGCTTTTGTTAAAAAAAAAAATTTGGGTGAGGCATCCATTGAATTGTTTGTTCCTTTTATTCTGTCTGGAGCTGGACTACGTCCTAACAATAGCATCATGACAGGTTCTTCAGGAAAAGGATATTCATATATGGGATGGCAATGCATCCAGGGAATATCTTGATAGGCGAGTGTCAGGATTTATTTTTTCTTTGAAAAGGTAATATTAATTGTTCTTTCATGCACTTACCACTGATATTTGTGTCTGTTCAGTGTTGGTTTGACGGACAGAGAGGAGGGTGACCTAGGAGCTGTATATGGTTTTCAATGGAGGCACTTTGGTGCAAGGTTAGTGGAGTCTGGTTTTTCAAGTTTCTATGACGGATCACATTACCTTCAAGAATTCAAGTTTCAGGGTTTGCTAATTGTCTTAAATTTTACAGGTATACTAACATGCATGCTGACTACTCTGGCCAAGGCTTTGATCAGTTGCTAGATGTTATTAACAAGATTAAGAATGATCCAAATGATAGGCGGATTGTACTCTCGGCTTGGAATCCTTCTGATCTCAAATTGATGGCGCTTCCACCTTGCCACATGTTTGCTCAGGTAGCATTTATATTTTGCCTTAATTTTGTCTCATTATTTCTTTCGTTGTTTGTTGAGTCTCACTTTTTGTTTTGGCAGTTCTATGTGGCTAATGGGGAGTTATCATGTCAAATGTATCAGCGCTCTGCTGATATGGGCCTGGGTGTGCCGTTTAACATTGCTTCATATGCCCTCTTGACATGCATGATTGCTCATGTTTGTGGTATGTATTCTCCCCAAAAACTGGTTTCACTTTGCAGTTTGCACATTCAGGCAGAATTGTTAAAACTTGGTAGTTGGATGGGTATCATTGGTAATTAACGGATAAAAGAGTAATTTCTGATGAGAAATAATAATGAGCCTTGCAGTGTGTCCCTTTACTCTTTGAAGAGTGTTACGCCAATGTGAATGGGGAATTTGAATGGATCAAAAGAGTATAGGAAACATAGAAACTAATGAACAATCTGTACAAGGGTAAAATTTCCTTATGCAGGGATTAATCAAATGGTTTTATTAGTCTAAGTGCTAGAGTTTTGTCCATTAGGAAACTCTCTTGACCTCCTTTTATGTTGTACAGATCTTGCTCCTGGCGATTTCATTCATGTCATTGGTGATGCTCATGTTTATCGCAATCATGTCAGGCCTCTGGAGGAACAACTTCAGAAACTGCCAAAGCCTTTTCCAGTAAGTATAATTATAGACATACGATTATGACTCAATTATTAACTCATGATGATGATAGATGGAAAAGGTGTATTTGAATACTTTTCTCACTTTTTTTTTTTTTGGTCATTTTACCCTCTGGTACTTCTATGTTTTCTTACCATGTTGTAATGCAGATTTTGAGGATCAATCCTGAGAAGAAAGATATAGATTCTTTTGTAGCAGAGGATTTCAAACTTATAGGTTATGATCCACACCAGAAAATAGAAATGAAAATGGCGGTATAGATCTCTCTTATAGGTTCAGTAACTCACAGACTCTGGTCCCTCCTAGGCAATAATTGCCAAGTTTTGAGGCAAGTATAACACTCAATTTTTCTGTTCATTGATTTATTTTCCCTCTTTGAATCCTCTTAACATTCACTAAGTTTCATTAGTTTCAATTTGGGCGAAGTTTGATAGTGTGTGCAAAATCCATTGCATGTTACTCTATTGCATACTTTTGGTGTGGATTCTCTTCTTGTTTTATGTAGGATATATATATATATATATATATCATCATAAAATGGAAAATCTTGGCGTCCTTGTTGGAAGCTTGTATCATAAAGTGCATACTATTGGAGATTTACCCCTATATACTTCCTTTTTTGACCTCAGATGGGGTGCAGTGTAGGTCTTGTTGGAAAGTTCCAGGGTTTTGTGAAAACCTAATAAAATCTTTCATAAAGTCTTATGTTGAGTATGAAGTGAACTTGAGTTTGAACCATAATTGGTGTTGTATTTTAGGAGCTTCCAAGATCTTGGCTACCCCTTGTGTGTTTTAAGTAGTCTAGAGCTTATAAAAAAAACTAATTCGGAAGACTGATGCTGTGTTGTGTTTTTCTATATAATATTGCAGGCACCGCTACTGGAGGCATGTATTGACGCAGAGTTTTATACAAATAGCCAATAAGAATCTGATTGTTGGATAAACTTTTAAATAGTGCATATGTAGTAAGCGGGAATCCTTTAGTCCACAAGAGTCGGTGGTTCTAAGGTGATTTAGGATGTTTGTATTTTCTTGCTTTTCAACTTTCATTTTCCCTTGTTACATGAAAACTATCACAGTATGTACTTCTGCTCAAAGTCTTGAATGCTCTTTTTGAAAGAGATTTGGAAACTTGGATTTATTTCGTTTTTCCCATTTATTGCTTTTTTATGTGATGAAGCATGGTTTGATTTTTCTGGTTGGAAACCTTATGTGATACACCAATCACATTCACTAGTAATTCTTCATTAGAATTGCTTCTACTCAAAAATTGTGGAAGATCTTTTGATGCGTTAAGGTCTTTCTAATGTCACTTGCGTGAATGTGGGTGGTGTTAATAAGTCATAGCTGCAGAAAAGTCACACTACTATTTGAAGTGTTGCATTAGGTGTCGGTGTGTGATGATGCCGAATGCAAATCACTGTGACAAGAGTTATTTTGGGGAAAATCTGTCACTGGGTTTCTTTGTTCCCTTGGTGGCAAGTATGCCGGATAGGATATCTGTGCCGCCAGGGTTCAAGACCCGGTAGAGAGAGAGAAAGAGAAGCATAGAAGAAACCAAATAAGAGGTATTCTAAAATACCTCTCTTTTTTTTAAAAAAAAAAAGAAATGTTGTGTTAATATTTTGTATAGCATAGAGAGAGAAGCATAGAATAAATCTTTTATTTTTATTTATTTTTCAAAAGTCGTGTTAATCAAGAAGGGCTAAATGCCTTGGCATAGTTAAAAAATATCTTTTGAGAGTACGGCTACTGTCTCCCTGGTACCCTAGTGGCTGGTTTGCTATCTTTATAACTATCCAAGCCACCAAGGTTCAAGACCTGGTAGAGACGGTAGAAGAAGAAACATCAAGAAGAAGGAAAAAAAAAAGAAAAAAAAACGATATAAAAAGAGGTATTCTAAAATACCTTTCTTTTGTAATTCTTTATTTTCTTAATAATGCTATAAGTAAACATATCACAATTTGCTCCTAAATCATTTGATGATTTATTACAAATAAAATTTTAGGACAGCATAGATTATATCAAATGCGCATGGCAGCAAGATTTTAAGCTTCAATTGCTCGAACACTTTTCTGCTTCCTCTGCTCTCTCTTCTTTTACTTCTTTAGCTTTGCTTTCATCACTTTCCCTCCTCTTTATCTCAAGAAACTGAATTAGCTCCCTAAGTGCAATTTCGGGCACCTCATTCCTCATCAGCTGCTCAGCTACATCAGCAGGAGTCACCTTTGCTTTCTCTATCAACCCTTCAACCTCCAAGAAAAGTGGATGCTCGGTAATTCCAAGGTAGTTTGAGGCCAGCATTTTGAACCCACATGGAGTGCAATAGGACATATGAATGTGCACATCCATACGACCAGGGCGCAAGAAAGCGGGGTCAAGCCTGTCTTTATGATTGGTTGTGAATATTATGATCCGCTCATCCCCACAGCTCGACCATAGTCCATCTATGAAGTTTAGCATTCCAGACAAAGTCACCTGACATCGAAAAAAAATAAAATTATGTACCATATAAGTTATATTTAAAAAAAAAAGAAAAAAAAAAGAAGAAAGAAAAGACTTGAGAATCTTGAGATACTAAGATTACCTGAGGTACTTGATTGAGATTCATAACGGGTTGGATCACATTCGAGTCCATAACATTGGTAGCTTTTGCCTTTGCAAACCTATCCTGCAACTCAATGGAACAATCAATGTCCTCCACAACGAGAATGGATTTATTCTCTGTGGCGATCAGCAAATTCCTTAACTCCATATTCCCTCTGAGATTAGTCAACTCCAAGTCATAGACATCAAAATTCAGATAATTAGCCATGGCTGCAATCAAGCTTGACTTCCCTGTACCTGGAGGACCGTACAACAAATACCCGCGTTTCCATGCCTTGCCCACATTTCTGTAAAACTCCTTCCTCTTCACAAACCTCTCGAGATCATCCATTATCATCTGCTTCATATCAGAATCCATTGCCAGCGTATCAAAAGTGGCCGGATGATCAAGATTCACCGATTGCCATACATCTCCTCTCATCCCGTGCATCCTATCATACCTCAAGGTTAAAAGCTTCAGGGTTTTCTTTTGCGTGCTTGTTTCTTTAGATTGCTTCAATACGTGAGGAATGTAACTATCCATGACCATTTGCTTATACTTCTTGTGAAAACTGAGCTCAAAGCATCTGTCCTCGGATTTAACCACAGGGTTGTAATGGTCCGGATGATGAACCATCTCTGTAGGGACTTGTTTTGAAGCAAACCTCCATTTCAGTTGAACTCCATTAAAGACATCAACAATCTCCTCATCTTTTTCAACAGAACATGAAATCTTGGTTTCCTTGTTTGGCAGGTTGATCTTAATTCGCTTCACGTAGGGTGGGATTCTGGGTTCAAGATAAAGCTTTGCAGCTTTAAAGAGCACGTTTTGGTTAAGGCCATCATCATATTCGTTAATGACTAACGTCAACTCACTAGAAAATCTTGCAAGAAGAGATTTGAGTTTTACAGCAAAGTAGGCTCTAACCTCAAAAGGCAAGTAATCATGAGTAATGGATCGAATAACCATAGCTGTGGCCGCTGCAGAAGCTGCAGCGGATACTATGGTGGTGGTTGATAGCATTTGGGTAGTGTTAAGAGACATCTTTTTTTTTTTTTCCTATTTGGTGGCGAGGGAAAAAAAAATGTTTTTGAGGTGAAAGGAGGGTTTTTGATTTATGGGTTCTTTTGGTTGTTTTTCATTTGGATGATGAGTTTGTGGAAGAAATATATAGTGGATTAGTGGTATTAATGAAAGGAAGGCGCGGGAGGCGGGTTTGGATTCTCACATTGGTGTTTTTTTTTTAAAAAAAAAAAAATCTATTTTGTAACTTTTAATGATCTAATAAACGTGCAGCAGATAAACTATGAATTGATATTAACTCTTAAACTTTTCCTTTTAACATATAATTTTTATTTATTTCAATTTTGACACTCCTCTCTTCTTTTTATACCTAATTTCTAGATTCAAATTCTCACTTTATTTTTCTTTTATGTGCCCTTTGATTTTTAAGGATTTAAAATTGAATGTTTGAGACATAGCTACTAAATCAAAAAGTTTAGTAGTTAACATGAGTTTTTTAATAATAAAAACTTCAATTTAGACTTTCATTATTGCGCGTGCCACATGTCGTTAAATTTTTAAAAGTCAAGGCTCAAGGATACAAATGAAGAGAAAAAAAAACAAGGAGAAGATATTAATTTTGAGGGAGAAAATGTGTGAGAAGAGGAAGTGTGGGAAAATGAAAGAAAATTAGGTCATGTTTGGGATTGAGGTGCCGTATTTTTTAAGATGCAACTGTTGTGAAAAGAAAATTTGTAATTATGAAAAAAAATTATTAATATACTGTAAATATAAAATTTAAATAATAATTTTAATAAATTATTAAAAATATAATAGATTTTCTATCATAGAAGTGAAAAATCGTAATAACATAACTGTCAAATTACAACAATTAGTGTTTACTAAATATTTTAATGTTTTAACTTAAAAATTATAATTTCTTAACTGTAAATATAAAATTTAAATAATAATTTTAATAAATTATTAAAGATATAATAGATTTTCTATCATAGAAGTGAAAAATCGTAATAACATAACTGTCAAATTACAACAATTAGTGTTTACCAAATATTTTAATACTTTAACTTAAAAATTATAATTTCTTAATCTTAATTCCAAACACATTCTTACTTGAATTCTTATGTCGGTGGTTTTCAAAGTTTTGCCGTACTTATTAGTTCATGAAGAAAGATATATGGAATTAAAATTAAATAATAATGGTGGAAAAACTGAAAGAGTGTGTGGGGAAGACGGACAAATTTATAAAAATGTGCTAATAACAATGAGAACCCCTACTATATTACTTATTTGTATTGAAAAATTAACATTTTGGATAATATGCCTATGATCACATGGTGCTCTGCAAAAGTATTCACTTCACTACAAAAATAAACTGGTACGCCACACCTCTACATACATTCACTTCCACCCCAGCAATAATTACTCAATTGAGACCCTTGGTCCGTATTAATGTGCTATACGAAAAAAAAAATTATAATTATGAAATATTAATAATTAGTGTGTATTAATATGTCTTTTAAATAATAATTTTGATAAAAATAATAATTTTTTAATCATATAAATGAAAAATTAAATTAACTTAACTTTTGAGACAACAACAATTCGTATTAAGTAAATATTTTAATACTATAAAATTTAAACTATAACTACCTAATTTATATACCGAACAGGACCATAATCCAACTTTTGAGGTTGGTAGTATCGCACTATAAACGTGAACTAACAGTTAAATTTGCTCCCTGTAATAGAATTTACGGATGTAGTTGAAATTAACTAATAGAAAAACTATGCTTTTTTATGTTAAATGCCCTAAAAATATGGGGAGTTTTTTTTTTATTTTTTTTTGTGATTAAGAATAATTTTTTCCAAAGCTTCGTACAAAGTGGGTTATTTTGACTTTGTTGGCAGTAGCTGAGCATTGAGTGGAAATGGGTTTCTAATGTCAAATCTTTCAACGTGCGTGATGAAGCCGCCTTGACTTTTAATATTTCGTAGGAAATGCATGAAACGAATCAGAGTCTTTTTTTTTTTTTTTAATACATTAGTGAACCTTCTTGATAACTTCATAGTACTTAATTTAAAAGCATTTTGGACTAATTTCTTAGTGGAAATTTTCTAACACTCGGTCTCACCCTTCACACAGTATTCATATGAACTTTCGGATTGACCGGCGTCTCTTTTATTATCATCATTATTATATAAATATATTCAACCTGTGAATCCTAAAATGATTTATGAAAATTTTTTAAAAAAAGTTAATTAAGTTGTGAATGTAAGTAGAAAGTACTCTAACACTAAGATAAGAAGAAACACAAGTATTCAAATGAGGAAATATTATATGAAAGTGAAAATTGGCAGGCTTCAAATTCTCCCAAAAATTTAATTGTGATTTGACTCACAAATGGTGGCCTCCATTTATAAGAGTTACTCCAAAATCTTTTAATTTAATGTGACCGAAGACTTGAGTATATGTGGCTATTAGGTTTTGTGGGTTCTAATCATGCAAGTCAAGGTCCCAATAATAACTGAGGTCAAAGCTATAATAGAGTCATATATTCCAACCTAGAGGACAAGTTAGCAAATCAATTTGAATGATGCCTTCAATTTTCAAAAAGTGATTAAGATTTTGACGTTTGAAAATGAGGGCTGCTGGGCTGGCCTTCTTGTATTCGCTTAAAAGGTCACCTTGAGTGTTGTTTAGTTACCAAGTCTACATGTGCCCTTGGCGGCAAGTATGCTGTTTGGGCATTTAATTGTTTGCTGCCAGGGGTCAAGACCTGGTAAGAATCAGAGACAGAAAAGAAACATTGAACAAAAACAGGAAACTAACAAATCAAATGAGAGGTATTAAAAAAAACCTTCCTTTTTAATTGGGTAATGTGCATTTGATCAATTCATCTTTTCATTGCACAATTGTTGAACAGCGTCAACAGAGTGTAAAGGCACAAATAAGGACTCAATGTTCTAATATATAAATTTGCTTTATAGAAATGGGCCACCGGGATACCTTGGCCTTAGCGGATGGATTACCAATCCAAGTTATCATCGTCACTATGGTTCAAGGCCTGGTAGAGGGAACTGGAAACAAAGGATTAAACAGAAAAGGGAAATGTTGATACAAAAAGAGGTATTAGAAAATACCTTTTTTTAAAAAATAAATAAATAAATAAAATATTATGTAACTATAACCATTCAAATCTGCTCCTAAATTATGGGATGACATTATTTGAAAACCAGATGCACCCAGATAAAAATTTTTATATACGTATTCATAATCGAAATTAATTTCATGCATGATAGCAAGATTAGTGGATTAAATACACATACACGTATATGTTATTGAATATATTATCCACGTATCCAAAATTTTTTATAACAAACCCAATATACTGAATATTTAGCATGTCTTAATTTATATATTATTAGATATAATGACAAAGACATTGCCTAAAGAGTAGTTAAAAAGCTCATGTAAAGAGCGGGCTTGGTGGTGTCTCTGAAATGAGTTGGAGGGGGAGATTCGTAGGGTTCATTTCATTTGAGTGGACCAAAATGCTCAAGTCAAAATAGGTTTGCTTCATTTGCAATTATTACTAAGCTTTGGACTTCGATGAAATTTGTTATGAATTAGGTTTTGAAAACGTGGCTCTATAAAGAAGAATAAATGGAGGCGGCAGTGCGGCACCAACTTTTGTGGAGAAGAAAAAGACGAGAGAGAGAGAGAGAGAGAGAGAGAGAGAGAGAGAGAGAGAGAGAGAGAGAGAGAGAGAGAGAGAGAGAGAGAGAGAGAGAGAGAGAGAGAGAGAGAGAGAGAGAGAGAGAGAGAGAGAGAGAGAGAGAGAGAGAGAGAGAGAGAGAGAGAGAGAGAGAGAGAGAGAGAGAGAGAGAGAGAGAGAGAGAGAGAGAGAGAGAGAGAGAGAGAGAGAGAGAGAGAGAGAGAGAGAGAGAGAGAGAGAGAGAGAGAGAGAGAGAGAGAGAGAGAGAGAGAGCAATGACACTATTAAATTTGAGGGCTTTAGTTTCAATCTTTAGTTGGACGGTCGGAAGGTAAAATTAACTTTGTTTTTTTTTTTTTAAATTTTGAGGGTAAGTTTCTAATATCATTCTCTATAATCTTATTAGTCTTGATTTTTATTTTATTGTCTCGTTGGCTATTATTTAAGATACCCACTTATTAAAAAAATAAATATTAGGTTGTTACTATAGGTGAATAATATTGAGATTTGTTGATGTTGATAGCCTGTAGTATTATCTAGAGAATAATTTATGTTGTAATTCTATTAATATAGTGGAAAATTATATCGGACTATGGTTTTGTAGTTTTTCTTATTTTGGGTTTTTCACGTAAAAATGTAAGTCTCATGTGGTTGGTTTTTTTGCTTTGGATTATATTGGTTTATTTTTCTGCTTATTTATTTATGATACATATCCTATTTTAATTACACAAAGAGGGAAAGAATTTTGTTTTCGCTTAATTTGCAACTAGTTGCGGTAGTAACTTTCGCAATATATATGCCATTGGCTTTCCTTTCAATTTAGTGCGTCATCTGCTCTCTCTTCTTTTGCTTCTTTAGCTTTACTTTCATCATTTTCCGTCTGCTTAATCTCAAAGACATCAGTTAGGCCTCTAAGTGCAATTTCGGGTACTTTATTCCTCATTAGCTGCTCAACTACATCTGCTAGAGTCACATTTGCTTTCTCTATCAACTCGTCAATCTCTGTGAGGAGTGGATGCTCTGTGATCCCAAAGTAGTTTGAGGCCAGCATTTTGAACCGAAATGGAGTGCAATAAGACATATGAATGTGCATGTCCATACAACTCGATCGCAACAATATATGCAGGGTCAAGTCTGTTTTTATGAATAGTTGTAAATATTATGATCCTCTCATATGCACAACTCGACCACAATCCATCTATGAAGTTTAGCAATCCTGATAAGGTCACTTTTGTTTCTTGATTGATATTAGTTATCGATTTGATTGCATTAGATTTCACAGGATTCAAACCTTTTGCCTATGAATGCTTGTCTTGCAAATTTATGGAACAATCAATGTCCTCCACAACAAGAATAGACTTATTCTCTGTGGCAATCAACATATTCCTTAACTCCATATTCTCTTTGAAAGTAGTCAACTCCAAGTCATAGACATCAAAATTAAGATAATTAGTCATGGCTGCAATTAAGCTGGATTTCCCTGTTCCTGGAGGACCGTGTAAAAAGTACCTATGTTTCCATGCTTTGCCAACATTTCTATAAAACTCTTTCCTCTTCAAAAACCTCTCAAGATCATCCATTATCATCTGCTTCATATTAGAATCCATTGCCAGTGTATCGAAAGTGGCTGGATGTTCAAGATTCACCGATTGCCATACGTCTCTCCCTTCGTGCATCATGTTCTTTAAAGTAAAAAGCTTCAAAGTCTTTTTTTGCTTGCTTATGTCTTTAAATACATTCAATACATGAGGAATGTAAGCATGCAAGACCATTTGCTTATGCTTCTTCTGAGATCTCAACTCAAAGAGTTTGTTCTTGTCTTTAACCTTGTATTGGTCTGGATTACGAACCACCTCCAGTGGGTCTGGTCTCAAAAGAAACTTCTGTTTTAATTGAACCCCATTAAAGATATCAACGATCTCATCATTTATCTATTTGAGCATGAAATCTTGGTGTCCATATTCGACGTGATGACTTTGATTCTTTTTGGGTTGAGCGTGATTTTGCGTTCAAGATAAATCTCTGCAGCTTTGAAAAGGTTGTTTTGGCCAAGACCATCAACATATTAGACTTGTTGGGAAAGGGACTACCACAACTAGTTACAAATTAAACGGAAACAAAATTATTTTTATCTTTGTGTGATTTAAATATGTTATGCATCACAAATAAATAGGCAGAAAAATAAATTAATAAATTCAAAATAATAAAATTAACCACAAGAGATATAAATTTTTACATAGAAAATGCAAAGTGAAAAAAATTACAGGATATAGTCTGTTATAATTTTTACTATATTAATGAGATTATAACACAAATTTTTCTCTAGATAATATTAAAGGTTAATAACATCAAAAATCTTAATGTTTTTGACTTATAGTAACAACTTAATATTTGTCTTTCTAACAAGTGGATATCTCAAATAATAACCAATAAAATAATAAAATAATAATTAAAACCACTAAAATTATAGAGGACAATATCAAAAATTTACCCTCAAAATTAGGGAGAAAACGAAAATACTTTTACCTTTCAATTGTCCGATTAAAGATAAAAAATCTTGCCTCCAAATGATGATAGCCAGTCACTATCTTCTTCTCTCTTTTCCCACTCGTCTTTTTGTGATTAGGAAACTAGGGCTGCTGCTTGTTTTTTTAAAACTAAATTTCATGGCAAATTTCATCAAAATCCAAAGCTTAATATTAATTACACATCAAGTAAATGTTTTTGGACCTTTTTAGATTTTGGGCTTTTGGGCCCCAAAGCGAGATGGACCCAACAAGACTAATGTTCACTCATTAGAATATCTTGCCATAAGAGCTTTAAGTTGTACACATAAGTAGCCTCTAGCCTCATTAGGGAAGTACTCTTGAGTAATGGATGGAACAACCATAATTGTGGACGCGTCATAAGCTGTAGCAGATACTATGGCTGTGATAAATGGCCTTATATTTGTAGGACTTTTAGAAGTTGAGATTTTTTGAATTTTTTAGTTATTACCAAGAACTTTTTTTTTAAATTATAAAACCACTTTAATTGATTTTTTTAAAATTATGTTATGAAAGAAATGAAATAAGATTGTTAAATAAATTAAGATAATTTAATTTTTTTAAAAGGTTCTACAACCTCTATTCTTACAAGTCCAAAATTTGAGTTTATTATTACTAAAAAAAAATATCTTATTTAATCTTCAAATGCTCTATTCAAAATGCAACCAAACAATACTAAATTTTTTGAAAAGATCTTATAAAATGAAATAAACATTAATGTTCGTTAGATAAGTTATACCGAATAAGCACTAAGTATAATAATGTTAACCTTGGGGGGATACAAATCTATTCAACCAATGAATCCTAAAAGGAAAATGATAAAGGAACTAAAAGAAGACACAAAGGGATGATAGAAACGCAGCGCCCACTACTGTTTCACTCGTTTCCTTTGCCTTCTTTTAGTTCCGCGTAGGGCCATAATAAATAATAAAATAAAGAAATGTTAAATGGAAAGCAGGTCATCTCTTTTCATTTTTTATCTCCTCCCTCCCCAGCCATATTTTCCTTTCCTTAGTTTACTCCCCTCCTTCGTTCTTCCCTTTTCGTTCATCTGGAAGGAAGAGGAAATCGACCCCTAGCAATTGGTCATCATTCCTGGCCGGCTGGTGCTTTTCCCTCCCTTTTCACAAGCTTGGTTAGCAAAGTACGATTCTCATTGGCCACCAGCTCAGCCTCGATCTACGCGCATTCATCTCTGTTGCCCCTCCACTCATTTTCCTCGCTGCTTATTCTCGCCCAGCCCCTTTTTTTTTTCCTCGCCCAGCCCCATTTGCTTCGTTACCGGACGACGACCGCTTCTTGTTCTCGCCCAACCCAGATCTACAACAGACATGATCGAGCCTTCTTCATCTACGATGTTGCTGCTTTGGTGGAATGATCTTGTTGTGGCTCTTCAGGCTTCTAAGAGACTTCTAGTTGTTGCTTGCTGGTGCAGTTCTAGTGACCTATCCGTAAGCATTTTTTTATTTGTTTTTATTTTATCTTGTGGATGTTGAAATTTTGAATCTTTCTGAACTTTCAATTTAACATATCGTGGTATCATTTATATGATCATCCACTTAATTGAATTAATTAAATGTGAAAAATAATATGTGGAACGTGAACGGTATCCAGCTACTTGACACTGGGAGATTGTGACATAAATCGAAATACTGAGCACATTCTACTTGCTTTTTATGAAAGTACTTTAAAGCGTCATAGCATCTCCTTCCTCAAGTTGTAATCGCCTTGTTTTGTCAACAAAATTTCTACAATCTTTTTCTAAGAATGACACATTTTCATAACCACCAGCTCCAACAACAATAGAATTGAAATTTTGGGCAATTCTAATTCCTGCACAATCATTAATTTCAATTTATTTTTTAGCGCTTGCACTAATTTTGCGATTGCATGGGAAATACCTAGTTTTGTCTGGACTCAATCCAGGATTGTGTTGAAGATTTAAAGTTTGGAGAACCCATTTTCCATCTTCATTTAGACAACCTCCAATTTTTGCATCACAACCATTCTTCACATTCGGTTTCGGCTTCAATGCATTAGCTGATTTACTTTCTGACTTGCCGCTACGCCCACATGCAAATATCGCATATTTTACAATTCCATCGGTCCCCTTCTTAGTACTTCGAACCTTCACAGGAAACCCCTCTTGTTTACCATAAGCTTTGTAAAATGCAAACATTTCTTCATGATTATCAAATAACATTCCAAGAGCTGGCTCACATTTGTTCGGTTCCACAATTTCATCTACATCGTTAGCTCTTGTTTCTTGCAACTCTTCAAATGCATGCTCATTTTGCAAATTCTCCATTTCTACAAAATAATTAACATTTGTATTAAGAAACTTATATAACATTTTTGTCCAGTAACGAAAATTCCTAACAATTTAAATATATAAAACACATCCACAAATTTTTATAATTTATTCCATTATCTCCGGCAATTTAAATTAAAAAATCCTAACAATTTAAATATATAAAACACATCCACAAATTTTTATAATTTATTCCATTATCTCCAGCAATTTAAATTATAAAATCCTAACAACTTAAATATATAAAACACATTTAGAAATTGTTAAAGTTTATTCCATTATTTCCAAGCATTTAAATTAAGAAAAATCCTAACATATATAAGACACGTTCAGAAATTGTTATAATTTATTCCATTATTTCCAGCCATTTAAATTAAGAAAAATCCTAACATATATAAGACAGATTCAGAAATTGTTATAATTTATTCCATTATTTCCAGGCATTTAAATTGAGAAAAATCCTAACATATATAAAACACATTTAGAAATTGTTATAATTTATTCTATTATTTCCAGCCATTTAAATTAAGAAAAATCCTAACATATATAAAACACATTCAGAAATTAAGAAATTGTTATAATTTATTCCATTATTTCCAGCCATTTAAATTAAGAAAAATCCTAACATATATAAGACACATTCAGAAATTGTTATAATTTATTCCATTATTTCCAAGCATTTAAATTAAGAAAAATCCTAACATATATAAAACACATTTAGAAATTGTTATAATTTATTCCATTATTTCCAGCCATTTAAATTAAGAAAAATCCTAACATATATAAAACACATTTAGAAATTGTTACAATTTATTCCATTATTTCCAGGCATTTAAATTTAAAAAATCCTAATATATATAAAACACATTCAGAAATTATTATAATTTATTCCATTATTTCCACCCATTTAAATTAAAAAAATCATAACAATTAATAACAATTTAAATATATAAAAAGCAAAAATCTACGAATTTTTACAATTTAAATTAAATATTCTAACCATTTAAATATATAGAACACAACAAAAATTTTATTTGAATGTAATGAGAGTCACCAACTTATCAATTAATCAGTACCTATTTTATCAAGTTGCCTCTGTTTGCAAATCCAAATCTAACTTCTCCCTTGTGATAAGCGAGATGCAGAGAGGGAACCAATTTTTCCTTGTTAAATGCAGATGGCTCACGTTAAATGAGAGGTGAGAGATGAAGAGAGAGAAGACAACAAGAAAAATCGGAAATAAAAAAGTGCTGTTATTGTCATATCTTTTCGTTACTTTTGTGGTTTCTTTTTCATTATTTTAATTTTTTTAATATTTTATTTCTTAAATGAAAAAAGTAATTGGCAAAGGATGATAAATGGAGTTGAAACAACAGACAAAGAGGCCCACGTTTCTATCATCCCTTTGTCGTCATAGAGTTCAAATAGCATAACTCATCCTAAAATAATTTATGAAAATTTAGGACATACAAAAGGTCATTTAATCTAAAGAAAATATAAAAGGACACCTCTTGTAAAACCAAAAAAAGAAAAAAAGAAAAAGAAAATGGTGGTCATTAAATTCGAATTCATTGGCAAAATAGAACATATTCATTCAAGCCTGATTTTTGACTCTGGCTGTAATTTTATTTGAACCTCCTATGTGAGACTTTCTTTGACCGCTGAAATGAAATGTACCGTATTCTAATCACAAATCATTGCTTCTTGAAGACTTCCCTACAATTTGCTGAATCTTTGGCATGTCTCCACATGTGCCACTGGCTTTCCCTTCAATTTCTGCTTTCACTCCTTTGGCTTTACTTTCACCCTGTTCTCTCTTCTTGATCTTAAGAAAATCAATTAGGTCTCTAAGTGCAACTTCAGGTACCTCACTCCTCATCAGTCGCTCAGCTACACTCAGCAGGAGTCACCATTACTTTCTCTGTCAACTCTTCAACCTCTAAGAAGAATGGATGCTCTGTGATCCCAAAGGTTGTTGGAGGCCAGCATTTTGAACCCACCTCCTGGATTACAATAGGTCATGCATGTGAATATGCACATCCATTCTGAATTTATTCGTTTTATTAAATTTAGGATAAATTGGTTGTTACAAAATAGATCACGTTGAATTGGTGGCAAATAGTTAGTCGGCAAGTTAAGATTGAATCCTCTTCTGCAGATGAGTTTGTTGTTGGTGAAGAGGGTACATGCCCTGGAGGTCATGTGTTATGGTCCCTCGTCGTTTGTTTCCAATCTGTTCCTGGACTCGAGTACGGGACAAACCCCTTAACTCTTCGAATGTAAGCTAAGTGTTATTTGATACTTTTTTTTTTCTTTCTTTTAACATTTCGTTAAATTGCTAACATAAACCAAATGATATACAAACCAATCCATAACGTTCACTCACACATTGTTCAACAAACATTCATTCCTTACACATTTCGACATTACATCCAATCTGGAACACCACCAATAACCTTATTACAACATTCTTTACAAAACTGAATACGGGCACACTTATGCTCCCATTTACATCACACTTATAATAATCTCTAATAATATATCATTAATATTATTAACTTTCATTAATATTATAAAACTTATTACAATCGATTACATAAGCTTTACATTTAGCTAATTCAACATCATAATCATTAATGAATACAACTAAATGCTTATCAAACTTCATGAAAAACCGATCCATATCAATATTAATTACCCCATAGTTTCCATGTAAATTAACATCCACAACCTCCATGTTGCCATTATCATCACACCAATCGCTCATTGATATTACAGTGTTACGGTTCTTCTCAACAGACCAATTACTAAAATTAAACCCACACTCATCGTCGTCTTCATCATCACTATCCACCATTCCATAATCAACGCCATGAGCATAGGGAAGAGAACGGCCATTCGATATCAAATACCCACGTCTACGGAAAAACTCAACTAACTCCATCCTCTCCATATTGAAAGGGATTAATACAAACACAAAATCATGCTCACATATTTCAGAAACTATACTATGCATCCACCCCTTACTGAAACTCAAATGAGAACCACACTTACCTTTCCTCTCCATTCTCTCTCTAACCTCTACGATCCTGCTCTCCTGCTCCCAAAATGAACCCGATCAACACCTATTTATAGCCAAACACTGAGCGGGAAACCGAATATTAATTCAACTTCTTCAAATTCCTTCCAATAAACTAAATTTGATAACTAATTGAAATCCACCAATCACAACAAACTACAAGGATCGACAAACACGAAACTACGTAAACTTAACCATAATCAAAATAAATTATTTAAATTAAGGTAATTCTCATTTTATATACACGTAAAATATATTTTTTTCACATAAATAATATATATATGAGTTTATTTATTATTTATGTGTAAAAAATATATCTTATATATAGAAGAGAGAAATGTATTTTATATATATATATATATATATATATGTAAGAAAGAGGGTACCTTAAATTAAACCACCGACTCACCCACTTTAAAGTGCAAACCGACTAACCAATTACAATGCCTTCCTTTCAAAAGAAGGCCGACAACACACGCGCCTATATACCTTTAACAAAAGCAACCAATAGCCAAGTAACTTCGGTCCATCCATGAAGTATCCATACGGGCACTCCAATCACTGTTTTCTACCAATTAACCACCCCACCATCAACGCACATCATTACGCCACCGAAGATTAGACAACTCCAAGTCATAGATATCGAAATTGAGATAGTTAGTCATGGCCGCAATCAAGCTTGACTTGCCAGTCCCTGGAGGACCATACAGTAAATTCCCACGTTTCCATGCCTTGCCTACTCTTCGATAAAATTCCTTCCTCTGCAAAAACCTCTCTAGATCATCCATTATCGTCTTCTTCATATCAAAATCCATGGCCAATGTATCAAAAGTCGCCGGATGATCAAGATTCACTGATTGCCATACTCCTCTATGAGGCCCCAAAGTAAGAAGCTTCAAAGTTTTCTTTTTCTGGATTATTTCTTTATGCTTCTTCAAGACATGAGGTATGTAAGTACCTAAAACAAAGTCTTTGTTTTTCTTGTGAAAGCTCAGCGAAAAGCATGCAGCATGATCTTTAACCCTATAACCTTTAGTAATTGACCTTTTGTTGATGGCCTCAGATGGGGTTGGTTTTGACTCAAACTTCCATTTTAAGTGAACTCCATTAAAGACATCAAAAATCTATTCATTTTTCTCAACAGAAAGTGAAAGATTAGTTTCTTTCCTTGGCAAATTGATTTTGATTCTCTTCACATTGGGAGGGATTTTGGGTTCAAGATAAATCTTTGCAGCTTTAAAGAGCTTGTTTTGGTTGAGGCCATCATCGTATTCATCAATGACAAAGGTTAACTCGTTAGAAAAACTTGAAATAAAATCTCTGAGCTTCAAAGCAAAGTAAGATTGAACCTCACGAGGCAAGTAATCGCGAGCAATGGATCGAATGACCATAAATGTAGCTGTTGTAGAGGCTGCTGCAGATACAATGGTCCTAGTTGATGGCATTTGGGTAGTGTTAAAAATCATTTTTTTTTGGCGAACTGGGGCTGTTTGGTTTGAGAGAAAATTATGGATTTTTGAGGTAGATGATGCAGGCAACTGGGGCTTTTTAGTTTGTGAGGAAAATGAAAGACAGTGGTGAGTTTCTAACAATGTTGGAGACTTGGAGTGACTGTGATTGTGAGAATGTGATTGTTTTGCTTTGCATTATTGGTTACTGTCCATTTCGTCTTTTCTTCATTGCTTTTCTTTGCCACCATGAGACCTCAGTTGACCGTGACGTGGGAAGCACTGCTTCAGACGTTCATTTTATCTTGACTCCAGTAAAAAGTGTTTCCTTCTAACTAAGGTGTCCTGAAATAACTTGAAAGGTTGAAAATGTAAAGAAAAAAAGCACAGATTCCGCTTTCTCTAAAATTTAGCTAGAAAACAAAACAATAAATGGTCCTTCTTGAGCAAGTTTTCAAGCATTAATTTTTTGAACCTTCATTTCAACTTATTTAAGTTCAAAGCCACAATATAAATTGTTTACGGAGAAATAAAGCAAATTGGTTAATAAAAAGAATTAATAAGCTACATCAAACAGAACTCAATATATTGGTTAAAATGGATTATTAAACTGTGAGAAGTGATTCCCATCTAAGAAATTTTTTACACTTTATACATTTAGAAAGAGAGCAAATGAAACCACTTGGGCTAAGCTCAAGTGGCTAGAGCCACTCCCTCACAAATGTGAGGGAGGGTGTTCGAATCTCTGCAGACGCATTATAGGAGTTTAATTTAAATATCATTCTTTGGAGTGATGTCGTATCAGCATTAATGTAGGCAGAATGAGAGTTTGACGTCCCTCAAATATTTGAGAGGGTTAAAAATCTGAGCGGTGTCATATCAGCATTAATGTCAACAGGTCATATCAGCATTAATGTCAATAGGTCTCAGTATAAATATATGATTGTACATATCAATTATACTCTCATATAATATGAGCTGTAATTTGAGCAATAATATCATGTAATCAAAAAAAAAAAAAGAAAGAGAGCAAATGAATCAGTAGATTGTCTATTATCAATGATGGTTTGAACGTAGAGGTCTCTCAGAGCTGTACCTATAACGTTGCAAAACAACTAGGGTTCATAATTGACATAGGAAGCAATAATATTAATCTGGCAATTTTAAGCAAAATACAAATACTTGCAATAAATTAAAAACACACCATAGGTCTCCCAGCGGCCTTACAACAAGCTTGCTTCTCCAAATTACCTGATAATCTCTAATCATTACACAATGCAGCACAAATATGCATTTCGCAGATACTAAGTCCAAAATTTTTCAATTGACATAAACTACCCAATTATGCAAATGCTATAGATAACTGAAGTAAGTCCCCGATTTTAACTGCAAACTAGCTACTTCTTGCTGTAAACCACCATAAAAATTTAATGAATCTTTATCATGTCTTGACTCTTTCCTTCACTGGTTTCCTCAGGAGGTTCTTGAATATTTTTTTGCTTCCATTGCACTTTGTTCTGCTTCTTTAGCATCTATCTCATCGTTGTCCCTCTTCTTCATCTTAAGAAACTCAAGTAGGCCACTCAGCGCAATTTCAGGTGCCTTATTCCTCATCAGCTGCTCAGCTACTTCAGCTGGACTTACCTCTGTTTGCACTATCAACTCTTCAACCTCCGAGAAAAGTGGATGCTAGCCTTTAGATTTTGAATTAATTAGGTTCTTCTTATACCTTTATTTGACTCAAATTTCTATTAAATTCGTATTATTAATGTCTCTTCGTAAAAATAACATATACCACAAATTCTTAAACTTGGGATATCCAATCTTGAATTTTAAAGTGCGGGAACGTATGAAAAAACATATAAACTGTGTAGTTTAAGTGCTTTAAACCTTTAAAATTTCGTAATTTTAAAGTTTTCCTGAGAGTTTCCTACACTTTATGATCCTGAACCAGAAAATTACTATATATATTGGGAGAGAGAGAGAGAGAGGCACAGAACTCCAGATTATGAATTTGGTTTTTCTTATATATATATAATTTGATGAGCTAATTTATTTCAATATCACGTGACTGAAATATGTCTTATTACAAATTTTCTTTAATAATAATGCAATTTTCTTTTAGCATAAGCAAAATAATAATAATAACAATAATGATAATAATAACAACGACAACATCGTGCAAGTTAACATTGCATAATATTACTATGTTAGGGATATATTTCAAAAGAAAAATGCAAATTATGTCTAATAGTGTGTTTGATTAAGGAATAAAAGGTTTAGGATTGTATTGTTTTGAGAAATTATAATTCATCTTAAAATAAATTAACGAACCACTCGTTGGTCCAATGGTGAGGATCTCATCACCTCATTTTTTTTAAAAAAATATGTTTTAATAGTTTCACTTTCACTTTAATGAAATTCTATTTTCTTATATTCCTTATATCTACTTTCGTTTTTATTTATGAACAAAAATTTTCACCTAAGATGCCGTTTTATTTTCTCATCTTGTAATGTCGACATAAACTAAAATCTTAAAAAGAATTATTGAACTCTTCAAAATTTCGATATGACGACATTTTGAGTGCACATTTACAACGTTCCTATGTGCTGGACTGCTGGCTGAGGATATTTGCCAGAATATGATGTGCCTAATTTTCTTATCTGAAGCTATGTTTTCAATTGTAGTTCAACAACTATAGCTTTTGATCTACAAAAATGTACCACAAAAATTTACCTCTTGTTATGCATGATCATAAGTCATAACAAATTGCCACAAAAATATAATTTTCATAGATACCAAGTCATAGATAATTTCAATTAAAAGAAACTAGCCAGTTATGTGGATGGTACGAATGACTAAGATGAGTCCTCAATTTTAACTAAAATTTACTCCTCGTTGTTAGATTCTCCATAATCGGTTTCCTCATCATATTCTTCAGTACTACTTTCTATTGGCAGTGCTCTTTGCTCTGTTTCTTTTTGTTCACTCTCCTCAATGCATCAAAGATTCATTAACAAGACTCAACAATAAATCAGAGTCTTAAATAGAACTTAAACACATCCTAAATCATGTATTATGATTTGTAGCAATCTAAAATCATGCCAATAAAAATCCTAAATAGAGTGATATCAAAACTTGTGGAAAATAGAAAGAGTAAACTTATCAACCATTATGATTCTCTCCTAAACAAAAATTTGAATTCTAAGGTATAAATAAGAGTGTGATAAGTAGTAGAGAAAAAAAAAAAGAAAACGTTGTGGACTTAGGGTTATGAAAGAGGGAAAAATATGAATTTATAAGAAGTTTTAAGAAACTCTATTAAATTTGGAAAAATAAGTCTTTTTCCAAAATTTATCCCACAAGTAATCCTATTTATAATTTTAATATCCTTATTAATAAGTGTTATAGCCGTATATGTTTTCTAATAAAAACCGAATTTCCATAATCTAAAATGATGGAATTTGGCATTACAAAAGTAGTTTGAGGCCAGCATTTTGAACCCACATAGAGTGCAGTAGGACTTATGAATGTGCATGTCCATGCAACCCGGTGCAACAATAAATGCAGGGTCAAGTCTGTCTTTATGATTAGTTGTGAATATTGTGATCCCCTCATCTCCACAGCTCGACACGATCCATCTATGAAGTTTAGCAATCCTGATAAGGTCACTTTTGGTTCTTGATTGACATTAGTTACTGGTTTGATCGCATTAGAGTTCACAGGATTCAAAGACTTTGCCTGTGAATGCTTGCCTTGCAAATTAATAGAACAATCACTGTCCTCCACAGCAGGAATGGACTTATTCTTTGTGGCAATCAACACATTCCTTAACTCCACATTATCTATGAAAGTAGTCAACTCCAGGTCACAGACATCAAAATTTAGATAATTAGCCATGGCGGCAATCAAACTGGACTTCCCTGTTCTGGGAGGACCGTATAACAAATACCCGCGTTTCCATGCTTTGCCTACATTTCTATAAAACTCTTTCCTCTCCACAAACCTCTCAAGATCATCCATTTTCATGTGCTTCATATTAGAATCCATTGCCAGTGTATCGAAAGTGGCTGGATGATCAAAGATTCACCGATTACCATAAGTCTCTCCCTCCGTACATTCTGTCCTTTAAAGTAAAAAGCTTCGAAGTCTTCTTTTGCTTGCTTATTCCGTTATATACATTCAATTAATACATGAGGAATGTAAGCATGCAAGACTATTTGCATATGCTTCTTGTGAGATCTCAGCTCGAAGAGTTTGTTCTTGTCTTTAACCTTGTATTGGTCTGGATTACGAACCACCTCTCGTGGGTCTGGTCTCGAAAGAAACTTCCGTTTTAATTGAATCCCATTAAAGATATCAACGATCTCATCATTTATCTCTGCGGGAGCATGAAGTCTTGGTGTCCATATTCGGCAAGATGACTTTGATTTTTTTTGCGACGAGCGGGATTTTGGGTTCAAGATAAAGCTCTACAGCTTTGAAGAGGTTGTTCTGGCCAAGGCCATTAGCACATTCTTCAATGACTAATGTTCACTCGTTAGAATATCTTGCCATAAGAGCTGTATGTTGTACCCATAAGTAGCCTCTAACCTCATTAGGCAGGTACTCTTTGTTAGGAAATTGAGCTTCCTCCCAAGATCACTCCAAGTAATTTACCAAGCAACAAATTAATAAGAAAATTAAATGGAGAATACACCAATCAAACAACACAAGATTTACGTGGAAAACTCCAAATCGGGAGAAAAACCACGGCCGTTGTCACAAGACAACCAGAGAAAAATATTCACTATGTGGAAAATTATTACAACCACTCTCAGAAATAATTTTCTCTCACCCAAGCCCCAAATACATAATCCTGAGAAATACCTCTTAACAAAGCAAACTCGTAATACCCATATTGAGGCGCCAAATGCTCCTTCAATATAACTACATGCTTAAGAATATTTCTCTCCCATGTTGGAAGCTCTCAATGCTTCACTTGCATTCACCAATTGAATGCTCTCAATTGGATTGCTTCTCTTGGATTTTGGATACTAAGCTCTCGAATGAGAGCTTCCTTTTATAGGCAAGATTTTGCCTAAAATCAAGCCCACCAATCTTGATCAAAATTGGTGGCTTATCCATCAAATTTGATCAACAAATTTGGTCAACAAATTTGGTGGTTAAGCCACCAAATTTGAAGTTACCTTTCTTTTTTCCTCTTTTTTTTTAATCAATTTTCAACAATCTCCACCTTAATTAAAAAAAAAATACATAACTATTGATATAAAGCACCGTCTTCACCAACAGTCATAATTCTCAACATAGAAAATTATCATACTCCACCATAAGGAGTATATCACTTAGAATCAACCATTCTAAGATTTTTTTTTTCCGGCACATGTCGAACATATCCGCTGAAAATTATGGTGCAATTCTCATGCTTGGTTTCCCTAAGAATTCTTCAGCCACGACATAACTTTTCCACCACACACCTTGCATTTATACCAAGCCAATGCCCGCGTGCAAACTTATGGACCCCGCTGATCATAACATGTTCTCTTTCATGGCAACTTGGAGATCTACATGCCAAAAGAACTAACCCAGTCTCCTATCAAAAGGAAACTCACCATCTGCGAGAATATCAGTGTCTCCTTTACTGATTTTGGAGTAATTTGCCGAGCCCACTCCACCTTCTTGACAATTTTCTTGAGGTGCCAAAATTGTCCACACCTTCAAATCTTTGTGCATACCAGATTGGATACACCTTTGACTTGAATTCTCCACAAGCCAATAAAATCATTCTCCCATTAATTTTTCAACAACATCAAACTTCAACCAAGTTTGAAAAACACCAACTGCTGACATATTTGCTTCCTATTCTCTTCACCACAGATTATTTGGATTGGCTCCCACTGCTTCACGTGAACAGTACCGTATACGTGAATAGTACCCCGACACCAAAACTTCAATCAATGGCTCTGATACCACTGTTAGGAAATTGAGCTTCCTCCCAAGATCACTCCAAGCAATTTATCAAGCAACAAATTAACAGAAAAAATTAAATGGAGAATACACCAATCACACAACACAAGATTTACGTGGAAAACTCCAAATCCGGAGAAAAACCACGGCCGTTGTCACAAGACAACCAGAGAAAAATATTCACTATGTGGAAAATTATTACAACCACTCTCAGAAATAATTTTCTCTCACCCAAGCCCCAAATACATAATCCTGAGAAATACCCCTTAACAAAGCAAACTCGTAATACCCATATTGAGGCGCCAAATGCTCCTTCAATATAACTACATGCTTAAGAATATTTCTCTCCCATGTTGGAAGCTCTCAATGCTTCACTTGCATTCACCAATTGAATGCTCTCAATTGGATTGCTTCTCTTGGATTTTGGATACTAAGCTCTCGAATGAGAGCTTCCTTTTATAGGCAAGATTTTGCCTAAAATCAAGCCCACCAATCTTGATCAAAATTGGTGGCTTATCCATCAAATTTGATCAACAAATTTGGTCAACAAATTTGGTGGTTAAGCCACCAAATTTGAAGCTACCTTTCTTTTTTCCTCTTTTTTTTTAATCAATTTTCAACACTCTTGAGCAATGGGTCCAACAACCATAGCCGTGGACGCGGCAGAAGCTGTAGCATATATTATGGTTGTGACAGATGACCTTATATTTGTAGGACTTTTAGAAGTAGAGACTTTCTAGAAATTGCAGGACTTTTAGAAGTAGAGACTTTCTAGAAAAAACAAAGAAAAATTGAATTTTTTTAGTTATTGATGAGAACTATTTAAAAAAAAATTTAAAAATCACTTTAATAGATAATTTTTTTAAAAGTATGCTATGAAAGAAGTAATGTAACACCCTAGCTCGAATTTCAAGAGCAAATATGTCTACAACTCACATATAAATTTAAATAACTCTTTACAAACGATAAAATTCAAGCCTTAAATACAAAAGTCAGCTGAATAACTTCAAAATTCAGCCAAACCATCTACCATCCTCAATTCAAATCCATCTTCTCACTCATCACAAATCAATCATGACTTCTGAAAACTGAATCACAATAAACTATAATGAGTACAAGACCCAATAAGCAAACTAGTTTTTCTTATACCAAAATACATACATACTTATACATAATGCAAATGAATGATATGTCATGATCTTTTGGAAATACTGTAAACAAATTCATAAAAATCTCTTGCTGTCGCTTTCAAACTTTCTCATTTTCTTTCAATGAAATACATATTCTGCAATTGTGGCACTTTGTGCTGTGCGTGACACTTTATACCATGCATGGCACTTTGCGGCGCTTTGGCCCTCAAGAGTTGGCCCTCTCATAGTCTCAAGAGGTGGTCTCCACACAACTTCAAGAGATGGCTCCCAATGCAAAATCTCATAAAACATAAATCTCATTTGTTAAAATCCACTTTCTCATTCATAGAAAACTCAATGCATTTTCGTGTTCATGCCAATGAACCATCACACATACATATGCCCATGTACATAATCACGCTCAATACATAACAACACATCATATAAACACATGAGCAGAGACATATAAATCTATATTCGTACATATCAAAATAGACTTTTCATACAAATCAAACATATATATTGTTTATTATGATTCGTTTTAAAGTCTAGTTTACTTATCTCTTGGCATCCTCACGCAACAAATGCGTACTAATATTATCAACCTAAAATCATCAATAAATTTCTCATAAGATATAATTGAGTCTCAATCATAAACTGTAATGTCCTCAAATATCTCAATTTAAGCATCTCCTAAGCTCAACCTCAATGTTCTCAATAATCGGCCTTCAAAACAGAACAGTCCATATTCTCCAATTTTTAATAAATTATTCCCTCATTGGAAAACTCTCAAATTTTACAGACCATATGCTGACATGTTGAAAGTTCATTGATAAAAATTTCATAACATAGTTCCTTCAAAAACTATTGAAAATGATTGACGTTTCAGATATCATCAATACTGTCAAACAATTTTTTGTTTTGAACACACTTGTTTAAAAATACAAAACAATTTATTGCTTTATCATAAAATCATGAAAATATACAGAATCATAATAGACATATATAAAAATCATTGGTCCAAATTTCATAATTTTTGGAGAAGTCTAGCTTTGGTAAAAATAATTTCGTAATTCAAGTTATTCACTAAAATCATAAATTTTCAGGTTTTCGGACTTGATTTTGAAAAATCATAATTAATTGAAATCTTATCTGATTAACTTGAAATAAGGTTCAAAACATTGTAGACGATATCTAGTTTAACGTATCCAAAAATCAGAATTAAAATCAATTTGTCGATGTCTAGTTTAACATATCCAAAAATTAAAATCAAAATCAATTTGTACCAATTACTATGATTTTCGAAATAATTCACTGTCAGCATATTTCTGCAAAATCTTAAGTTTCTACTTCGATTGCAATCATGCTTCTCCACAACAATTTAATAGAAACTAATAATTAAAACTTACCTCCAAAACTTCTCCCAACAACAACAATTTGATCCCATGTGTTGCCTATGGTAGAACTAAGAAAAAAAATATTTTTTTCTTCTCTTTTCTTTTCTCTCTTGTGTCTCCATCTCTCTCTCTCTCTCTCTCTCTCTTTCTGTCTTTTTTTTTTCAACTGATCCCTCTTTTCCTCTCTCTCTTATAATGAAAAAAACATCTTGTTCTATTTATACTAGGATAAAAAAGATCACTAAAAATTAAAAAGACTTAAATACTCTTAGGAGATTTGGGATATTACAAGTAAAATAAGATTGTTAAATAAATTAAGATAATTTAACTTTTAAAAAGGTTTTTGCAATCTCTATTCGTACAAGTCTAAAATTTGAGCTTATTGTCAGTAAAAACAAAATATCTTATTTAATCTCCAAATGCTCTATTCAAAATGCAACCAAACAATACAAAAAAATTTGAAAAAATTTTATATAATTAAATAAACACTAACGTCCATTAGATAAGTTATACTGAACAAGCATTAAATATAATAATGTTAACCTTGGGGATACAAATCTATTCAACCCATGAATCCTAAAATAATTTGTGAATTATTTAAGCTGAATAAAATATAAAAGGCATCTCTTGCAAAACCCAAAAAAAATAAAATGGTGGTGGTCATTAATCATCTGATGATTCGAATTCATTGGCAAAATAGAACATATTCAAGTCTGATTTTTTACTCCGATTTAATTTTATTTTAACCTCCTATGTAAGACTTTATTTGACTACTGAAATGAAATGTACCCTATTTTGATCACAAAACATTGCTTCTCGAAGACTTCCCTACAATTTACTTAATCTTTGGCATGTTTGCACTTGTGCCACAGACTTTCCCTTCAATTTCTGCTTCCCCTGCTCTCTCCTCTTTTACTTTTTTGGCTTTACTTTCATACTGTTCTCTCTTCTTGATCTATAGAAAATCAATTAGGTCTCTAAGTGTAACTTCAAGTACCTCACTCCGCATCAGTTGCTCAGCTACATCAGCAGGAGTCACGATTACTTTCTCTATCAACTCTTCAATCTCTGAGAAGAATGGATGCTCTGTGATTCCAAGGTAGTTGGAGGCCAGCATTTTGAACCCATGTCCTGGATTACAATAGGTCATGTGAATATGCACATCCATACGACCAGGATCAACAAAGCAGGTCAAGCTTTTCTTTTTGATTGGTTGTGAACACTATGATCTGCTCATCTCCACAACTTGACCATAATCCATCTATGAAGTTTAACAATCCTGATAGTGTCACCTGAAACAGGAAATCATGTAATCTGGTTCTACATGTATAGGTACTACTGAAAAAGGAAAATGTGAAAAAAGCCATTTTACAAGTCCAACCATTGTCCTGTGAAGCATAATTTAACAACTTTGACTGGTGAACAATCTTGTCTGAGCATTATTGCTCACAAACAAAATCCCACAAGTATAAATCATAAATGTGTGCTCAAACAATGTTATATGCTATGCCTTTAAAATTGAAAGGAGAATAGGCAAAATATGTAAGAGAGCTTTCCAATCACGTTTGAGAGACTACTATTAGTGAGAATTCTTTCTCACAGGACAGCCTTATATAACTTACGAACATGCAGGGTTTTAAGAAAACCTACAATGACTATGTGGCATTGTGCTTGCATAAAAAATCGTAGTGGGACCTTTTGCCTCTCTTTTTTCCCTGTCGGGTCATCTCTAAGAATTAGAGATATAAAATTATGGTGCTTTACAGCTCTTCATTTCAAGCTAGTTGCCAGCAGTGCAAACGTTTTCTAATCCTTGGAACAAGGATGTTTTTATTGCTGCTGGTGTCCAGCCACAGGGTTTAAAACCTCTCTGAGTCTGGCCGGTAACAAATCACTAAAAAAACTTTCAATGAAGATCATGTAACCTGACACAGAAATACTACAACAAATTCTTGGTTCGCAACTTGTATCATGGTTTAAACATAGACTAGGTCAGCTATCAAGAGACTTGACTCGAGTTATTTTTAACAATAAAAAACATGATAGGGAACACTAATATAGAATTAAGTTTCTTACCAGATCAAATCAACCAAGAGTAATCAGATTCATCCAGCTAAAGAAAGAAATAATTACCTGAGGGACTTGATTAATTCCTGGTCTTGCCGTATAATTCAGGTTAGAAACCATAGGATTCACAGCCAGTGCCTGTGCATGCCTATTCTGCAACTCAATGGAACAATCAATGTCCTCCACAACAAGAAGGGACTTGTTCTCTGTGGCAATCAACAAATTCCTCAACTCCATATTCCTCCTAAGAAGAGCAGACAACTCCAAGTCAAAGACATCAAAATTGAGGAATTTAGCCATGCCGGCAATCAAGCTTGACTTCCCCCTTCCTCGAGGACCAAACAACAAATACCCGCATTTCCATGCCTTACCTATTCGTCGATAAAAGTTTTTCATCTTCAGAAACATCTCAAGATCATCCATTATCATCTTCTTCACATCAAAATCCATAGCCATTGTATCAAACGTGGCTGGATGACCAAGATTCACGGACTGCCATACATATCCTCTCAGCGAATTTCTATCCTTTAATGTAAAAAGCTTCAAAGTTTTCTTTTCCTCACTTATTTCTTCAGATTTCTTCAACACATGAGGTATGTAACTATCCAAGACTATTTGTTTATACTTCTTGTGAAAACTCAGCTCAAAGAATCTAACTTCTGATTTACCAACAGGTTTGCTCTGAATGCGAGCAAAACGAAACACGGACTCAAACACCTGTTCTTGGACTTGTTTTGAACCAAGCTTCCATTTAAATTGAACCCCATTAAAAATATCAACAATCTCTACATTTTTTTCAATAGACGATGAAATCTTGGTCTCCTTGTTTGGAAAATTGATTTTGATTCTTTAAACATAGGATGGGATTTTGGGTTTAAGATTAAGCTTTGCAGCTTTAAAGAGCTCGTTTCGTTTTGGTTAATGCTGCAACCATCAAATTCTTCAATGACTAAGGTTAACTCATTTGAGAACCTTGAAAAGAAATCTTTCAGTTTAAGAACAAAGGAGGCTTTCTTCTTCTTCTTCTTCTTCTTTTTTTTTTTTTTAATTATTATTATTATTATTTTTATTAATACCGATTTCTTGGTTTTTGGCGGGCGACTCAAAGTATACTTTGTAGTACAGAGGCTTACAGTTTAATCACCGTTAAATGATTAGATTTCATTAATAGTGTTGACTTCTTTAATTATCTAACGGTGATCTTATGACTTATCACAATCTGTTACTTTTGATTTATTTGATCTAAAGGATGAAAGATGAGTTTGTTGTGTAGTTGGTGAAGAGCATGTAATTGGGATAAATTGGTAGTTAACAAAATAGATCACGTTGAATTAGTGGCAAATAGTTAGTTGGGAAGTTAAGATTTAACCCTCTTCTGCAGTTCTACTTAATTGTCATAATTAAATGGTTAATTATGAACTTTTGTAAATCAAATTTTCAATTATATTCTTCATTAATTCCTTATGACATATTCATACATAATGATGCACCAACCAAACTTTTCCTTGATATATAAAGTCATAGATAATATCATTTTCATCCATGAAATGATAGCAGGATTCCAAGCAAAACCCTGCCACCATAAGTGAGTTTTCAAGGAATTTAAACTGCCCCGGTACGTATGTTATAGGTAAAATTACTGCAAACTCCATAAACTATTGCTTCTAGCAAGTCTCATAAAATCTACTGAATCTCTAGCCCGTCTCATTTATTATATTTTAAAGCGTTCGAGAAGTTTCTGCCTAGCTCTCTCCTCTTTCCTCTGCTGCTTTGGCTTCACTGTCATCATTAGCTCTCTTCTTAGTCTCAAGAAACTCAATCAGGCCACTTAGTGCAAGTTCAGGCTCCTCATTCCTCAGCAGCTGCTCAGCTACATCCGCAGGCGTCACCTTTGCTGTCTCTATCAGCTTTTCAATCTCCACGAAAAGCGGATGCTCTGCGATCCCAAGGTAGTTGGAGGCCAGCATTTTGAACCCACATGGAGTGCAGTATGACATGTGGATGTGCACATCCATACGACCGGGGCGCAACAAAGCAGGGTCAAGCCTGTCTTTATGATTGGTTGTGAATATTATGATCCGCTCATCTCCACAGCTTGACCACAATCCATCAATGAAGTTTAACAATCCTGATAAGGTTATAACATACTGAAAAAATGGAGAGAAAAAAATGTGGCCAAGTCAGGGATTATATACATATGATTTGCTGTTGATAAGAACAGCCATAGCCATTTTACAGATCCAACCCATCACCTGATGAAGGTTGGAATAACATGGGCGAACTTTGTCGCTAGAAACCTCTCAATAAAAACCATGCAAATGAATACAAAAAATAACTGACAACAAATTTCCTGATTTGCAAACTTATATCCTGGTGTTAATTGTTAAACACGGACTGGCTTATCTTAGCCATACAAGGGGAATCAGTTTCACTATGGACAATTAGAAACACGTACGCTACTGATCATATTATTAAGTTAAAATAATGAGATGTTGGATTATAATATTACCTGATTTTGTTGTTGTTCATATCCTGGTATGAGAACATCAGGATTTGCAGCCCTTGCCCGTGAAAGCCTGTCCTGCCGGTCAATGCAACAATCAATGTCCTCCACAACCAGAATGGACTTGTTCTCTGTGGCAATCAGTATATGCCTTAAATCATTATTTCCCCGAAGATTAGACAACTCCAAGTCATAGACATCAAATTTGAGATAATTAGCCATAGCCGCGATTAAGCTTGATTTGCCAGTCCCTGGTGGACCATACAGTAAATACCCACGTTTCCATGCCTTGCCTACTCTTCGATAAAACTCCTTCCTCTGCAGAAACCTCTCAAGATCATCCATTATCATCTTCTTCATATCAAAATCCATAGCCAATGTATCAAAAGTCGCTGGATGATCAAGATTCACTGATTGCCATATTGATTTATCACCAACCACTCCTCTGTGAGGCCCCAAAGTAAAAAGCTTCAAAGTTTTCTTTTTCTGGATTATTTCTTTATACTTCTTCAAGACATGAGGTATGTAAGTACCTAAAACAAAGTCTTTGTTTTTCTTGTGAAAGCTCAGCGAAAAGCATGCAGCATGATCTTTAACCCTATAACCTTTAGTAATTGACCTTTTGTTGATGGCCTCAGATGGGGTTGGTTTTGACTCAAACTTCCATTTTAAGTGAACTCCATTAAAGACATCAAAAATCTATTCATTTTTCTCAACAGAAAGTGAAAGATTAGTTTCTTTCCTTGGCAAATTGATTTTGATTCTCTTCACATTGGGAGGGATTTTGGGTTCAAGATAAATCTTTGCAGCTTTAAAGAGCTTGTTTTGGTTGAGGCCATCATCGTATTCATCAATGACAAAGGTTAACTCATTAGAAAAACTTGAAAAAAAAATCTCTGAGCTTCAAAGCAAAGTAAGATTGAACCTCACGAGGCAAGTAATCGCGAGCAATGGATCGAATGACCATAAATGTAGCTGTTGTAGAGGCCGCTGCAGATACAATGGTCCTAGTTGATGGCATTTGGGTAGTGTTAAAAATCATTTTTTTTGGCGTAGTGTTAAAAATAATTTTTTTTGGCGAACTGGGGCTGTTTGGTTTGAGAGAAAATTATGGATTTTTGAGGTAGATGATGCAGGCAACTGGGGCTGTTTAGTTTGTGAGGAAAATGAAAGACAGTGGTGAGTTTCTAACAATGTTGGAGACTTGGAGTGACTGTGATTGTGAGAATGTGATTGTTTTGCTTTCCATTATTGGTTACTGTCCATTTCGTCTTTTCTTCATTGCTTTTCTTTGCCACCATGAGACCTCAGTTGACCGTGACGTGGGAAGCACTGCTTCAGACGTTCATTTTATCTTGACTCCAGTAAAAAGTGTTTCCTTCTCAACTAAGGTGTCCTGAAATAACTTGAAAGGTTGAAAATGTAAAGAAAAAAAGCACATAGATTCCGCTTTCTCTAAAATTTAGCTAGAAAACAAAACAATAAATGGCCCTTCTTGAGCAAGTTTTCAAGCATTAATTTTTTGAACCTTCATTTCAACTTATTTAAGTTAAAAGCCACAATATAAATTGGTTAGGGAGAAATAAAGCAAATTGGTTAATAAAAAGAATTAATAAGCTACATCAAACAGAACTTAACATATTGATTAAAATGGATTATTAAACTGTGAGAAGTGATTCCCATCTAAGAAATTTTTCACACTTTGTACATTTAGAAATGTAAAAATGAATTGTAAATGCTGTTTGGTTACCGAGAAACAGAGAGAAAATTGATGAATATTCCAGATCTTGTTATTTCAATAATATCAAAAGAGTAAAACACAATCCTTTTTATACTTACATTTCATTAGTAAAAGCTATTAACGAAACTGATCTTAATTCACTAACTAATCAGTAATAGTCTAACTAATACTAACAAACTAATCACATGAACTCTCATTGCTGCATAACAGAATCAGCTGACTCAGCATTGCTGACGTGGCATTGCTGACGCGCCTTAGCTTCTGACTTCTTCTCTCTTCTCAGCTCAGCACAATGAGCTTTCTTTACAGCCCCTCTCAAACTCAAGGGGCATAAATGCACATTGAGTTTGTTCCTCAAATAAATGAACTGAGAAGAGTTTAAGGGCTTAGTCATTATGTCTGCTATCTGCTCTTCACTAGGAACATATAGAATTTTAAGATCTCCAACTAGAACCTTATCTATGATAAAATGCAGATCGATTTCTATGTGTTTTGTTCTTGAGTGAAACACTGGATTATGAGCAAGATCTTTGGCACTCACATTGTCACACCATATAACTCGTTTCTCCACACAACATAGATTAATCTCAAGAAACAAAGATTTTATCCATGTTATCTCTGAAACAGCTTCTGCAAGTGCCATGTATTCACTTTCTGCAGAAGATTTTGTAACTACAGATTGCTTCTTTGAGGATCATGAGATTAAGTTGTTTCCTAGGTACACACAATATGCACCAGTGGATCTTCTATCATCAAGATCACTTCCTCAGTCTGCATCTGTAAATGCTGTAACCTTTAGCTCACCTTCCTTAATAAATTTCAGTCCATAGTCTTGTGTTTCCTTCAGATATCTAAGCACACGTTTGCATGCTATAAGATGTTGAAGTGTTGGTGAAGATACATATTGACTTAGCTTATGAACTGAATAGGCAATTTAAGGTCTTGTCAAAACTAAATACTGAAGACCTCCTACAATGCTTCTGTAATGAGATGGATCTTCTATGTAATAACCCATTTCTCCTTCTACATTCTTCTGCAATCTGTAATCTTTGCTGCTCCTCATTGGTGTATCTATTCCTTTACACTCGAGCATATCAACTTTAGCCAACAAGTCTCTGATATACTTCTTTTGTGATAGATACACACTGCCAAGATCATACAAAACTTTTATTCCAAGAAAATAAAATAGCTTTCCCAGATCCTTTAATGCAAATGCAGAACTGAATAGCTTGATAAAATCTTCCAGCTCATCACAATTTGATCCTGTAATCAATATGTCATCCACATATATCAGGATTAAAATAATTGATCTTTTATTCTTTTTCAAGAACAAAGATGAGTCAGACTTAGAATTCTCAAATCCCCATTGCATAAGACTGTTTCTCAGCTTGTCAAACCATGCTCGTGGAGCTTGTTTCAAACCATAAAGTGCCTTGTGAAGTTTGCACACAAAATCAGGTCTTTTGGAATTAATAAATCCTTCTGGTTGACTCATATACACTGTTGTGCAAATTTTAATGAACTCGCAAACGCACGAATCTATTGTAATATAGACTAATGGTGACGAGTGTCGATCCCACGAGGAGGTGGATTTTAATTATATATAGAATTAATTTTGTATGAGATGATTGGATTTGTGGTGGAAATGATTTGGAATATGCTAAAACTTAAATTAAAATGACGAGAATAAATTCTGAAATTGGAATTGAAATGACGAGAATAAATTGAAGAGAATTCTATTGAAATGACGTACTTGGGTATCTGGATCCGTATCAACATGCATCATGGGCTAAATAATCCGTATTAATGCCAATTAAATCATGAGGGGGGAATCCACACCTCATGAACCACGCTCTAATCAATATGGTG
>MKYO02000783.1:352520-516322 GCA_002013955.2 Citrus medica | reverse complement strand
TCAACCACTAAAATTGGATTTAGTGGCATCATGTTCCTTCGTGTAATGCTCCCCATTCGTTGACACCTATCACATGAAGAACAGAAAGTGTAAGCGTCTCGAAATATAGTTGGCCAATAAAAACCACATTGTAAAACTTTAGTCGCTGTTTTCTTAGCACTGAAATGGCCTCCACAAGCTTGTTCATGGCAGAATGAAAGGATATTCTGAATTTCACTTTCTAGGACACATCGTCTAACAATTTGGTCTGCACAATACTTGAACAAATACGGGTCATCCCAAAAGAAATTCTTTATTTCTGTAAAGAATTTAGCCTTATCTTGCTTGGTCCAATGCTCTGGAATTTTACCTGTAACAAGATAATTAACTATATCAGCATACCAAGGTAATACTTCCACATTCATCAATTGTTCATCCGGGAATGACTCATTTAATGGTAATGGCTCTATAATTGTGTCAAAATGGAGACGAGAGAGGTGGTCCGCCACAACATTCTCTGTGCCTTTCTTATCTTTGAATTCCAAGTCAAACTCCTGCAAAAGTAACACCCAACGAATTAGTCTGGCTTTTGCATCTTTCTTTGTGAGAAGATATTTAAGAGCAGCATGATCCGTGAATATAATTATTTTACAACCAATGAGATATGATCGAAATTTTTCCAATGCAAACACTACTGCTAGCATTTCTTTTTCAGTAGTTGAATAGTTCAACTGTGCATCATTTAATGTCATACTAGCATAGTAAATAACGTGGGGAATTCGATCAACTCTTTGTCCTAATACTGCTCCTACTGCATAATCAGATGCATCACACATTAGCTCAAATGGTAAGCTCCAGTTTGGGGCCTGAATGATGGGTGATGATGTCAACAACTGCTTTAATTTTTCAAACGCCATGAGACATGAATCATTAAAGATAAAAGGTACATCCTTAGCAAGTAAATTGCATAAGGGTCTAGAAACTTTGCTAAAATCTTTAATGAAACGTCTATAAAAACCAGCATGCCCAAGGAAAGATCTTACTTCTCTGACTGTTTTGGGTGGAGGAAGATTAGAAATGAGATCCACCTTGGCTTTGTCAACCTCAATACCTTTGCTCGAAATGATGTGACCGAGAACAATACCTTGTTGTACCATAAAATGGCACTTCTCCCAATTCAAGACTAAGTTCTTTTCGATACATCTCTGCAAAACTTGTGTTAGATGATGTAAACATTGATCAAACGAGTCACCAAAGACAGAAAAATCATCCATAAAGACTTCAAGGAATCGTTCAACCATATCAGAAAAAATGCTCAACATGCATCGTTGAAATGTGGCAGGTGCATTACATAATCCAAATGGCATCCTCCTATATGCAAATGTGCCAAAAGGGCAAGTGAAAGTAGTTTTCTCTTGATCTTTTGGTGCTATGGGAATCTGATTATATCCTGAGTAGCCATCTAGAAAGCAATAAAATTCATGGCCTGCCAATCTATCAAGCATTTGATCGATAAATGGTAAAGGAAAATGGTCTTTACGTGTGACAGAATTCAACTTTCTATAATCAATGCATACACGCCATCCTGTAGTTACTCTAGTGGGTATCAATTCATTATCAGCATTGGTAACTACTGTGACTCCTGACTTTTTGGGGACAACTTGTACAGGACTGACCCATGAACTATCAGAAATTGGGTAAATGATACCTGCGTCTAATAGCTTAAGGACTTCTGTTCTAACAACTTCTTTCATGTTAGGATTTAACCGACGTTGCATTTCCCTAGTAGATTTAGCATTTTCATCAAGGTGAATGTAATGCATGCAGTCTACTGGGTTGATACCTTTTATGTCCGCTATGGTCCATCCTAATGCTCCTTTGTGCTCTTTTAAAACATCCAACAACTTACCTTTTTGTTCGTCGTTTAGGGATGATGAGATGATTACCGGTAGAGTGCTTTCTTCTCCCAAAAATGCATATTCCAATGTGTTGGGTAATGGTTTGAGCTCGAGTTTCGGTGGTGATTCTGATGATGGGATGAGTTTCTTCTCTGATGGTGCTAGTTGCTCAACTCTTGACTTCCATTTATTAGTGTCCATAGATGGTGCTGAGTCAAGCAGGGCGTTGACCTCATCGACCGATCTGTCAATATCAAAATTCAAACCAAAGTGAGTTAAACATGTTTGTAAAGGATCATCACTAAGGTTTGAAACAAAAGTATCATCAACTAATGCTTCAATTAAATCCACATCAACAATTCCATCATCTGCACTGTGAGGTTGTTTGGCAATGTTGAAGATGTTCAGCTCCATAGTCATGTTGCCGAAGGACAACTGCATATTTCCAGTTCTGCATTGAATGTGAGCGTCCGCAGTTGCCAAGAAAGGTCGGCCAAGAATAATGGGGATGTGCTTCCTTGAATCCTGTATTGGTTGAGTGTCAATTACAATGAAATCAACAGGAAAATAAAATTTGTCTACCTGAATAAGCACGTCCTCCACAATACCACGAGGTATTTTTGTGGACCGATCTGCAAGCTGTAACACCACTGGAGTTGGGTGTAATTCTCCCAGTCCAAGTTTCACGAAAACAGAGTAAGGCAACAAATTAACACTAGCTCCTAAATCCAACAAAGCATTCTCAATTGTGTGGTTCCCTATGCTACATGAGATAGTGGGGGAACCTGGGTCTTTGCATTTTAAAGGAATTTTATGTTGGAGTATAGAACTAACGTTTTCTGTTAAAAATGCCTTCTTTTGAACATGCATGTTTCTCTTTTTAGTACAAAGGTCTTTAAGAAACTTGGCATAAGATGGAACTTGTTTAATAGCATCAAGCAAAGGGATGTTAACACTTACCTGTTTGAAGATTTCAAGAATCTCACCTGTGGATTTTCCCTTCTTTCCTTTCGCTAACCTCTGAGGAAATGGAGCTTTAGGAACATATTCTCTTGGGTTGGTTTCTTCTTTCTCCTCCGGTGATGAGTCCTCAGTATTCACAGGTACAATTTGATTTTCTTTTGTCACCGGCATCTCCACTTTATTGTCGACTTCCTTTCCTTTTCGCAAGGTCATGACTGCTTTGACCTCTCCATGCTGTTGTGGTGAACTGGTACTTGCTTCATGTACTCCTTTAGGATTAGGCACTGGTTGACTTGGAAACTTACCTTTCTCAACGGTCATTGCCAAGGTCTGAACTGAAGAAGCAAGTTGTCCCACCATCTTCTCGAGGCTTGAAACTGATTGAGCTTGTGAGTTGAAGCCTGCTCTCAACTCATTTCGTAGTCCATCAATGGTGCGGTTCTGTTGCTCAATCGTGGAGTGAGTAAGATTCTTGAGATTCTGGAATGAATCCTCCCACGGTCTAGGTTGTGAGTAGTTCTGGTTTTGATTATAGGGTCTAAATGGGGGCTGAGAGGCTTGAGGATTTTGAGGAATTGGTTGCATTGGTGGAGCTGGAGCTGCTGGTCCATTCTGTTGGAATCCTTGAGACCATGAAAAATTGGGGTGGTCTCTCCATCCAGGGTTATATGTGTTGGAGTATGGGTTGTAATTTGATGGCTTTCTCATTACACCAATGGCATTGGCTTGATCTGAGTATGAGTCAGGGTCATGTGGCTCTGTTGATTTAGCAGTCGATAACGATGCTATTTGTCGAGCAAGACCTTCAACCATCTCCTTGACTTCTTTGATTCCTGAAGTTGATTCGCCAATGTGAACCTCATTTACTCCCTTAATTCTTCTAGTATTCCTGAGTGATCGACTCCGTTGTTGGGAATTATCCGCTTGTCGCTGGAAGAATTCCCAAATCTCTGTTGCACTTTTTGACATTAGCTCTCCTCCACTTGTTGCCATTAGCCATTCTTGCACATTTGGCAATAATCCCTCCAAAAAGTATTGGCATTGGTGCCATTTCTCGTACCCATGATGTGGACACTTCAAGAGTAGCCCATTGAATCGCTCCCATGTTTCGAAAAACTGCTCGTCCTCTCTCTGGGTAAACTCTGAGATTTCCCTGCGAATAGCATTGGTTTTATGCACTGGGAAATATTTATTCAAAAATTTAGTTACCATTTGTTCCCATGATGCAATACTATTAGCAGGCAAAGTATTTAACCATGAACGAGCTCTATCCTTTAAAGAAAATGGGAATAATCTGAGTTTAACATCATCGTCTGAAAAATTCTCATATTTAAATGTTTGACAAATAGCATGAAAATCATTCAGATGATTATATGGATCCTCATTTTCTAGGCCATAGAATGTGGGGAGACAATTTAGCACACTAGGTTTTAGTTCAAAACTCCTAGCAGCTACATTTGGGTATCTTATACATGATGTGCTCAAATTAGCTAAGGGACTAAAATAGTCCTTAAATGGCCTCTCCTGTGGTGCTTGTAAATCCATTATATTTTTAATTTGTTTGTGTGTGCGAAGTGTTTTTTCTAATTCAAGGTCTATAGGTTCAAGATTAGGTAATAATGACCTACGACCATGCATGCAAAACAAATAAAATGAAAATAAAGATGGGAACAAAACAAATAAAAATAAATAAGAGGGAGAAATTACGATACTAACCTTATTGCGCTATTAAAACCTTTATATAAAAATACACAAAAACAAATACGTGAAATAAATTAACTAAAAATAAATTAATAAGATAAACAAAAAAAAATTACAAAGAAAAATAAATTGAAAATTAAATTGCAGAATTTTAAAGAATAGAGAAAGAAAAGAAATTATTACCTCTAATTGCAGATTCACTTTTTTTTCTTTTTTTTAAATAAAAAAATACAATAAAATAATTTAAAAGAAATTATTCACAAAAATTAATTCTATGAATTAAAATTACTTACCTCCCCGGCAACGGCGCCAAAAACTTGTTGTGCAAATTTTAATGAACTCGCAAGCGCACGAATCTATTGTAGTATAGATCAATGGTGACGAGTGTCGATCCCACGAGGAGGTGGATTTTAATTGTGTATAGAATTAATTTTGTAAATGGGTGGTTGGATTTGTAGTGGAAGTGATTCAAATTATCCTAAAAATTGGAATTGAAATGGCGAGAAGAAATTAAAGTATAAATCTATTAATTTGACGTACTTGGGTATCTGGATCCGTATCAACATGCATCATGGGCTAAATAATCCGTATTAATGCCAATTAAATCATGAGGGGGGAATCCACACCTCATGAACCACGCTCTAATCAATATGGTGCTAAGGGCTTATCGTGCCAAATAATAATAACCTTATACTAGAGAGCCGGTGTAACCAAGGCGGTATCTAGACAAGATTATTATTATTTGTCGACGATAAGTCAAATCATCCACAAAAATTAGAGGGGAAAAGAAAATAAATTTACCAATAAAGCCCATGACACATGTTGAGACTTCACCTTCAACCCAAGCTTGAAAGAAAATTAGCTACTCATAATTGAACTAGGGGCAAAATGGAAATTTATTAAAATACGAAGAAAATACAAGATGGAGAGGGAATTACAGAAAATGGAGTCCAAAAATGGATTCAGGGATATCAAATTAGGGGGGGGAGGCCCCCTTTTTATAGATACATGGAGTAAATCATGGCCATCGGATTAAAAACAGTTTGGACGCTCAGGATTGCGCCACGTCATCAGTCAACAGTCCACGGTTTGACCGGATGAACAGTAACACGGTTTGACCGGATGAACAGTAACGCGGTTTGACCGGATGAACAGTAACGCGGTTTGGTTGACAATAATCCTGTGTGATGCATGTACCGTACGCGAGATTTTTCATCCACTGATATGCTGCCACGTCACCATCAACAGTACATAAGAATTTTAGCCCAACAGGATCGTGACACCTCATCAGTCAATGCCACATCATCGGTCAATGCCACGTCATCATCCGTCTATGTGATCAGTGTCGTGAACAGTAACATATACCGTATTGTACACGTGAATAGTACCGTACATGTGAATAGTACTATTTTTCCTTTTATGCTCCTCCTAAGGTTTTCGACCGTCCTGAGTTCAAAAGTGATGTCCGTTTTGCCGTCTGATCTCTCCTTTATTGTGAAATGACTATAATACCCCTAAAATACATAAAATACTTAATTAAAATAAAACGCACGGAATTAAATCAAAAGAATGTTAAATTTATAAAAGTAAAGGTGTTAGTAAAACTTGTAGTGTAAAATGACAATTTTCTCCTTCATAAATATACATTTTCTAACACTCAACATACACCAAAGCATTTCAGCATGTTATAATCAGCTTTGTGTTTATAAAGCTTTTCATATGGAGTAGACATCTTAAGTACAGAAGTAGGGAGCCTATTAATGTGATAGACTGAGGCATGAAAAGCATCCCACCAGAATTGAAAAGGGAGTTTGACTTGAGCTAGAAGTGTCAGTCCTAATTCTACAATTTGTCTGTGTTTTCTTTCAACAAGTCCATTCTGATGATGAGTGTAAGGGCAAGAGTGTCTAAAGAGAATGCCACATTCATTTAGAAAGGCAGTAAATGGTCTGTATTCTCCCCCCCAGTCAGATTGTAGAATTTTGATAGGAGTTTGAAATTGTTTTTCAACTTGAAGTTTGAACAGCTTGAACACTTCTAGAGCTTCTGATTTAAGTTTCAAAGGATAAATCCAGGTGTATCTAGTATAATCATCCGCAAAGCTAATGTAATATCTAAAGCCATCTCTAGAATATGCTGGTGAGGGACCCCATAGATTAGTGTGAACAAGTTCTAGAGCTGATGTGGATTTGATATCAGTGATTGGAAAATGAAGTTTATGAAATTTTCCCAGTTGACATGCTTCACAGAAATATTTTGTAGCTTGATTAACAATATTTGTAGAGCACAAATTGGGATGCACAAGCTTAAGTAAATGAATTAGACTTTGAGTATTAGGATGACCAAATTGTTTGTGGAGTAAAGACATTTTATTGAATGAATCAGTGCTACAAGTATTCTTATTTGACTGAAAACATTTTCCAGAACAAGAACTATTAACTGAAGTGCTGAAATAACACTGAGATAGCATGGACACAGGTTTATTTATTGAGCTCTGGGATAGAAAAGAGGTAAATGTAGATTGTGGTGATGAACTCAGCTGCAATTTGTATAAACCTTTCTCAGCAATACCCAGTAGCAGAATTTTCCCCTTCAGTATATCCTTCACAAAGCAAACAGAACCAAGGAATTCAACAGATAAGTCATTATCAGTGGTCAGTCTAGAAACACTTATTAAATTCTTTGTAATAGATGGAACAAGCAGTATATCTTTAAGTGCAATGCATGTACTTGCAGATTGTATTTTAGAGCTTTGAATTGTAAGATTAGTATTACCAACATGTGTGAGTGACAAACCTTTACCATCACCAATGATAAGCTTGTCATTACCTCTAAACTCATTGCTGACATGCATATTTGCCATACTATTTGTGAGATGATGTGTAGCTCCACTGTCAAGGTACCATCCTTCATCTGCTGGTCCTTCAAAGTTAGCAGCATAAGCAGCTCCAGCTCCACTCACAGGTGAGCTCATTGAATCAGATATGTATGAAGAACATGTTGGATTATAAATGTGAGGTATCCCTGAATAAGCAGCTGCAGCAGGCCATGAATCTTCAGTAGGTGCATTAAAATATGTCATATAGACTGATCCCTGATTTCTCCCTCTTTTCATGTGTTGAGGCATATAATTTTCTTCAAACCTATGCCAACATTCTGCTGTTGTGTGTCCAGATTTAAAACAGATTTGACAAACAACAGTCTGTTCCTCATTCCCATCAGAATTCAACAAACCAGAATTAACACTATATTGTCCTCTCATGAATTGTGCCTGCTTGTTATTGTTTCGAAACATTTGACCTCTGCCAAGATTATTACCAAAATTTCCAGATCCAGAAGGAAAGCCTCTTGGATGAGAATTGATAAACATTCCTCTTCCAGTATGAAAATTGTTTCTTCCAAATTGATTTCCACTATGAAATCCTCTATTATATCCACCTCTTCGAGCACTACCTCTTGTTTGAGCATAATAAACATTCATCATACCATAGCCATTATTATTATGAGAAGCATTAGCAAGATTTGCATTGAACATCTGTTTTTCATTTAGACTCTGTTCTAATCTTGTTTCATGCGTGAGCAGCAATGCATAGGAATCATCAAAATCTAGCTTACTAGCAGTAATGAAAGTTGCTAAATCTAGATAACATGGTCCAAGACCATTAAGGATATGTTGTAACAGATCTTTGTCAGAAACTGGACTACCAGCACAGGCTAATTTATCTGCTATTTGTTTCATTTTCAAACAATAATCTTCTACATTTAGTGAATCTTTTCTCAAAGCACTCATCTCATATTTGAGTTGAAGAACTCTAGCTTCAGATTTTGCACCAAACTTTTTCTCCAATGCTTTCCACACATCATATGCAGTATTACAAGAATGAACATGACTGAGAATACCTTCAGTGATTGAGCTTAATAACCAGCTTAGGAATGTCTGATCCTGTGACCTCCAGATTATATATTGTGGATTTTCAACTTGTTTTGTAACTCTTCCCATTGTTTCAGCATAGCTTCCAGAAGTAAGAAATTGAGTAGGCGCTGCCTTTTCTCCATTGATGTAGCCTTCAAGTCTGTTTCCTCTTATAGAAGCTAATACTTGATTTCGCCAGAGCATATAATTGGATCTATCTAATTTGATTGGCGTAATGAATGAGAAGGTAGTTTGTATTGATTGATTCATGTTTGTTGTGTTTGGATTGCTTGAGCTTGCCATATTTTTTGCTCTGATACCATGTAAAAATGAATTGTAAATGCTGTTTGGTTACCGAGAAATAGAGAGAAAATTAATGAATATTTCAGATCTTGTTATTTCAATAATATCAAAAGAGTAAAACACAATCCTTTTTATACTTACACTTCATTAGTAAAAGCTATTAACGAAACTGATCTTAATTCACTAACTAATCAGTAATAGTCTAACTAATACTAACAAACTAATCACATGAACTCTCATTGCTGCATAACAGAATCAGCTGACTCAGCATTGCTGACGTGGCATTGCTGACGCGCCTTAGCTTCTGACTTCTTCTCTCTTCTCAGCTCAGCACAATGAGCTTTCTTCACAAGAAAGAGAGCAAATGAATCAGTAGATTGTCTATTATCAATGATGGTTTGAACGTAGAGGTCTCTCAGAGCTGTACCTATAGCGTTGCAAAACAACTAGGGTTCATAATTGACATAGGAAGCAATAATATTAATCCGGCAATTTTAAGCAAAATACAAATACTTGCAATAAATTAAAAACACACCATAGGTCTCCCAGCGGCCTTACAACAAGCTTGCTTCTCCAAATTACCTGATAATCTCTAATCATTACACAATGCAGCACAAATATGCATTTCGCAGATACTAAGTCCAAAATTTTTCAATTGACATAAACTACCCAATTATGCAAATGCTATAGATAACTGAAGTAAGTCCTCGATTTTAACTGCAAACTAGCTATTTCTTGCTGTAAACCACCATAAAAATTTAATGAATGTTTATCATGTCTTGACTATTTCCTTTACTGGTTTCCTCAGGAGGTTCTTGAATATTTTTTGCTTCCATTGCACTTTGTTCTGCTTCTTTAGCATCTATCTCATCGTTGTCCCTCTTCTTCATCTTAAGAAACTCAAGTAGGCCACTCAGCGCAATTTCAGGTGCCTTATTCCTCATCAGCTGCTCAGCTACTTCAACTGGACTTACCTCTGTTTGCACTATCAACTCTTCAACCTCCGAGAAAAGTGGATGCTCTGTGATCCCAAGGTACTTGGAGGCCAGAATTTTGAACCCACATGGAGTGCAATGTGACATGTGGACGTGCACATCCATGAGGTCGGGGCGCAACAAAGCAGGATCAAGCCTGTCTTTATGGTTGGTTGTGAATACAATGATCCGCTCATCACCACAGCTGGACCACAATCCGTCTGTGAAGTTTAACAATCCTGATAAGGTGATCTGAAATTGAGAAAAAAACGTGATTTAAGTCATGCATGTACATAGGATTTATTGATTCGAACAATCTTAAGAACCATATTACTAGTTCGAGCATCATATTAGTAACCCATAAATTGGAATCCCATTGGTAAAGTATCTGGAGGAACCACTTTATGTAGAATAATTTAGAGCTTCAAATCTCTTTATCACTTTCTCAGTATCACACAATTATTGTCCGGAACCAGTCACCCGAAATTTAACTAGAATATTTTGTGCTACGTATTGACAAAATTACCAAAAGTTTCTAAAATCCTCTCTACAATAAAATCAAATTCCTGATTTGCAGCATCTATAAATCCAGGTATTAAACATGGTATTAAAAAGATAGGATGATAAAGTTACCAGATCACGTCTTGGACTATGCCAATCAGGACTTGCAGTTCTGGCCTGTGCACTTCTGTCCTGCAACTCGGTGCAACAATCAATGTCCTCCACAACCAGAATTGACTTATTCTCTGTGGCAATCAATAGCTTTCTATTTCCCTCCACACTAGACCGCTCTAAGTCATAGAAATCATAATGGAGATAATTAGCCATGGCCGCAATTAAGCTTGATTTCCCCGTCCGTGGAGGTCCGAACAACAAATACCCACGTTTCCATGCCTTGCCTACTCTCCTGTAATAATCTCTCCTCCTTGGAAACCTCTCAAGATCATCCATTACCATCTGCTTCATATCAGTACCCATAGCGAGCGTATCAAAAGTGGATGGATGATCAAGGTTCACTGATTGCCATGTATCGTGACTTATCCTATTAGAGCTCAAAGTAAAAAGCTTCAAGGTTTTCTTTTTCTTGCTTAACTCTTTATATTTTTTAAGATATGAGGTACGTAAGTACCCATAGGGATGGCAAAAATCCCCACGGGGATGGGTACTTTCGGAGATTTTTCCCATTCGGGGAGAGTATGAGGATAATTTTATACCCAATTTTTTATTCGGGGAGGGGACGGGGATGATGTGGAATCCCCATCCCCTACCCATTTCCCCATTTTAATTTTTAATGTTATTTTTATTTTTAAAATTACTAATAAATAAATAACAAAATTATAAATATTGTTAAAAATAATAAATATCAAAATATTTATATTATTAAACTTTTAAACTTAATTAACTAATTAAAGTCTTAAATTTTTAATCCAAACCACAATGATACAGGAGAGAGCTGCCTAATTATAATTTACAACAGTCCTAATCCTAATTCGTATCGGATGGGATAATGAACGCAATATAAGTGTTGTCCTAATGAGAAAGATTGGTTGCCATTATTTTGGAAGAGAATTTGAAAAGTTTTTATGATGTCACTGAGTTATTTTTAGGAACTAAGTATCCGACAGCAAATGTATTCTTACAACATGTGTGTGAGATTAAATTATCTTTACAAGATTGACTTTTGTCACCTTGTGATAGGATTCAACATATGTCTCAATTGATGTTATTGAAATTTGATAAATATTGGCAAGATATGAGTGGAATTTTGGGTGTGGCCTGTATCTTTGATCCAAGGTATAAAAAGAAGTTCATTGAATATTACTTTTCTATGGTTTATGGTGGTGTTAAAGAGTTGTATGTTGGGAAAGTGGTCACCCTTTGCCGGGAATTAGTGGAAGAGTATCAATTGAAGTTTTCACCAACTGTTTATTGCTTTGATTATACTGGTAGTAGTTCTTCTACTAGATCTACAGGGGATTCTTATAAGAAAGCAACCAAATGGATGACAGGTTTTGATGATTATGTAAACAATGGAGATTGTGCAGTTGTTGCAGATGAATTAGATTCATATTTGGATGAAAAAGTTATACCCCAGATGGAAGATTTTAATATTTTGAGTTGGTGGAAGACAAATGCTAATAAGTATCCTACATTATCTCGAATTGCTAGAGATATTTTAGCAATTACAATTACAACAGTTGCTTCTGAATCAGCTTTTAGCACCAGTAGTAGAGTTGTGAGCCCACACCGTAACAAACTTCATCCAAGCACATTGGAGGCCTTAATGTGCTGTCAAAGTTGGTTACGAGCTTATAATAGCAGTATGAGTTTATTTTACATTATAATTATATTATACAGTTATTAATATTTGCACTTATAAGTTACGTTACTTATATCATTTTCATTGTTTTAGGTTTGAAATCTGAGGCTATCTCTCAATTTGCCACATTTCTCGAGGAAGAACAGGACAAGTAGGACGAGCAAGACGAGTAGGACGAGCAGGACGAGCATGAGGTAAATAGTTTTATTAAAAATATTAATTATCTACATTTATTTCATTTATTTTATTGCCGATATAAAAATAATTTTTTTTCTTTTTATTGTAGGATTATGAAGATTGAGTCATTGACAAATATAATTATTTTAATAATTTATATTTTGAATGTGACTTTGAAATAGATCAATATTAATGTAAGATATATTTTAAATTTTATTTTTATCTGAATTTTGTATTTTAATATGATTAATTTAAAATTGAAAATAAAAAATGTATTAGACTATTAATTATTCGGGGACCAGAGACCTTCGGGGATCCCCTATTATTATTCGGGGAGGGGATAAGAATTCTCTCAAGCAATTCTGACGGGAACGGGGACATATACAAAATATCGGGGATGGGTATGGGGAGATTGATCCCTCCCCTCCCCTCCCCATTGCCATCCCTAAGTACCCAAGACAGTCTCTTTATGCTTCTTGTGAAATCTCAGCTCAAAGCAGGGGACACGGTCTTTAAACATGTAGTTGCCGTTATTGCAAAGCTCGTGATCCGGGGCTGGTTTTAACTCAAACATCCATTTTAGGCGAACTCCATTAAACACATCAACAACCGCTTGATTCTTTTCAACAGAAAGCGAAACTTCGGATTCCTTCTTTGGCAAGTAGATTTTAATTCTATTCAGCATTGCTTGATTCGCCTCTCTTCGTAATCTTCTTCCCCGTCTTTGATGAATCGGACAGTGTTAGGGAAACAAATACTATCTAAAGTTTTATGACTCTTTGAGAAATTTTATGCATATTTATATAGGCTCTATGACCTAAATAGATAAGGGAAACAAATGCCAGCTAAACAAGTAATCCTAAACTAAATAAGAAAATTACATGAATAAACTGGCCTAAATTAATCAACTAAAAGTTTACTATTCAATGAACATATTTACTATTCAATGAACATATATTTATTCAACTAAAAGTTTATTGTATTTTACCAATCTAAGGATAATACAATAACTTTAGAACATATTACGTACAAGTAAGCACTCAAAGTATCAATAATATTTTGTAATTTTTTATTGCGATTGTACAAGTTAACCCTATAACTTATAGATGAATAATAAAAATTAGAGATAGATCTAATATAAAATTTGTATTTCAATTAATAATAATAATATTATTATTATGAGGTTATATTTTTTAAATACCATAGTCAATTATATTTCTATTTTTATCAAATTATTATTTTATGACATGAATGAGACCATCAACAGAGTTATATCATAAGAGTTTTTCTTTTTTAAAAAAAATTATTAATATAGCCTAGCTATTAGCCCAAGTCGGGACAAAAAAAAAATTATTACATAACAGAGGTCATTACTCTGTCGAACATTAATTTATAAAGGTTATATTATACCTTTCAGATAGGGATCGAGAAGAGTCTATTTACTGTATTTAAGGTATTTTTTGGAAGATTTTTGTATTTTTTTTAGAGAACTCCAGTTTTTGAATTTGGTTTTTCTTATATATGTAATTTGATGAGCAAATTTATTCTAATATTACGTGACATGAAATATGTCTTATTATCATTTTTCTTAAAAAATAATGCAATTTTCTTTTAGCATAAGTAAAATAATGATAATAACAATAACGACAACATCGTGCAAGTTAACATTGCATAATGTTACTATGTAAGTAACATTGCATATTTCAAAAGAAAAATGCAAATTACATATTCAACATTGCATATTTCAAAAGAAAAATGCAAATTATGTCTAACGGTGTGTTAGATTGAGGAATAAAAAGTTTAGGATTGGATTCTTTTGAGAAATTGTAATTCAACTTAAAATAAATTAACGGACCACTCGTTGGTCCAATGGTAAGGATCTCATCACCTCATTTTTTTTAAATATGCTTTAACAATTTCACTTTTGTTGTGCGCGGAATGCAGAATCAAGCGCACCAAATAATTACAAAAAAATAAAGGACACAAGAATTTACGTGGTTCGGTAATTAAACCTACATCCACGGAGGCAAGAAAGAATAATTGTTTATTTAACAATTAATATAGTACAATATTTGAGTAACGAATCTCACTTCCCAGAAACCCAAATATACCCAGTACTCTCACACTCTGCAGGAAAGATAAATTCCCCAGACACACTTCTCTCACTTCTCTCAAAAGCTTAGAAACTTATAAGCTTAACAATTTTGGGATGATCTCAAATGAATGAAATCCTTAGCTATTTATAGGAGAAATGAATTACTATGCTAAGAATAAAATAATTAAAAATATAATTTTTAATTATTATTATTTTTTTCAAATCCCTCCCCATTCTTTCTTTTCGGCTTTACAAAATCAACAAATTGTTGGTGCACCAACAATTTGTTGACTTCAACAAATTTGCACCAACAATTTGTTGACTTCAACAAATCTCCACCTCGGCGAAAATTTTTCAAATCTGAGCCGACTACTAACGAGCCATCATCCCCCAAGTGGCTGTATCTCTGTGACTGCCTACGTACCCAAAATTTGGGATCAAGCCAACCGTAGTTCAAAATTCCCGAAGGACATAACTTAACACAATCGAAGGATTTGAATTAATTTCAAGCAATGTTGAAACTTAACTCCAGAAACTACCTTCGTCAACATATCTGATGGATTATCTTTGCTATCGATCTTTCTCAACAACACAACACCGCTCTCGATAATCTCCCTCACATAATGATATTTCACATCTATGTGCTTCGTCCGAGCGTGATATGTTTGATTCTTCGCAAGGAATATTGCACTTTGATTATCACAGAAGACCGCAATGTTCTCCTGGATTACTCCCAAATCACCTAACAAACCTTTTAACCAGATAGCTTCTTTTATAGCTTCAGTTGCTGCCATATACTCTGCTTCCGTAGTGGACAGAGCAATTGTCGATTGTAGAATCGACCTCCAGCTAACCGGACCTCCACCCAATGTGAATACGTAGCCCGTTGTTGATCTTCGCTTGTCAAGGTCTCCAGCGAAATCAGAATCACAATACCCAACACATTGTTGACCACAATCTTTCTTGAACAATAACCCAACATCAATTGTCCCATACAGATATCGGAGAATCCACTTTACCGCAAGCCATTGATTTTTACCCGGATTGTGCATGTATCTACTAACCATGCTCACTGCTTGAGATATATCGGGCCTTGTGCATACCATAGCATACATAAGACTACCCACAGCACTAGCATATGGAACACGAGCCATGTAATCGCGCTCCTCTTGAGATCTAGGACATGAAGAAGAGCTTAATTTGAAATGAGGAGCTAGAGGTGTACATACCGGTTTAGTTTTGTCATCCATACCGAATCTTTCTAGCACTTTCTTCAAATAAGACCTTTGAGTCAACCATACGCTCCCATTCTTCTTGTCTCTACGAATCTCCATCCCAAGTATTCTCTGTGCATCACCCAAGTCTTTCATCTCAAACTCAGAAGCCAGTTGCTTCTTTAATCTTTCGATCTCATCTCTATTCTTCGAAGCTATAAGCATATCATCGACATAGAGTAACAAATAGATGAAAGCTCCATCTGGTAGTCTTCTAAAGTAAACACAATGATCGTGTTCACTTCTGGTGAATTTCTGCCCTTGTATAAATTGATCAAATCTTTTGTACCACTGCCTTGGCGATTGCTTCAGTCCGTACAAAGATTTAATCAACCTACACACATGATTCTCTTTTCCAGCAACTTTGAAACCACAAGGCTGAATCATATAGATTTCCTCCTCCAAATCTCCATGTAAGAACGCCGTCTTAACATCCAATTGAGCCAACTCTAACTCATATTCTGCAACTAAGGCAAGTAGGATACGAATGGAAGTATGTTTTACAACTGGAGAGAAAACTTCATTGTAGTCAATACCTTCCTTTTGAGCAAAACCTTTTGCCACGAGCCTTGCCTTGTATCGAGGAGTTGATTGATTCGGAGATCCTTGCTTTTTGGTGTAGACCCATTTATTGCCAATAGCCCTTTTCCCTTTTGGTAACTTTACAAGTTCCCAAGTTTGGTTTTGATGGAGAGATTTCATCTCTTCCTCCATGGCTAACTTCCACTGATCACTTTCACTGCTGCGTAATGCTTCACCGAAAGTGTTGGGGACGTCATCATCAATAACTGGAAGTGCATAGGCTACCACCATATCTTTAGTAAGCCATCCGGGTTTCTTTATCTCTCTTCTTGGCCTCCTTGTTGCTATAAAATCATCATTATCTACATCATCAATTGTTTCTTCATTTTGTGGGACATCAGAAGAAACAACCTCTTCTTCAACTCTAGGTGTCACCTCCATAGTTGAACTCTTCTTTGATGTAGAACTAACTGGTACATATGGAGTTGCATCAAACTCCACCCGCTGCAATACCTCTTTGGTCTTGTTCTCCACCTGCTGAGAACTTGAAGCTTTCATCATTGAAGCTTCATCAAATGTGACATCTCTGCTACACACAAACTTTTTATCTTCGAGATCCCAAAGCTTGAAGCCCTTTACTCCACCTTTGAATCCCACAAAGATAGCTTTTCTAGCACGAGGATCCAGTTTACCATCTTTGACATGATAATAAGCTGGACACCCGAATATACGAAGGGAATCATAGTCTTGTGCATGCTTTCCAGACCACATTTCCATAGGAGTTTTACCTCCAATTGCAGCAGAAGGCAACCGGTTTACCAAGTGACTTGCGTAGCTCACAGCTTCAGCCCAAAACTTTTTATCTAAACCAGCATTAGATAACATACACCGTACCTTCTCTAGTAAAGTACGATTCATACGCTCAGCCACACCGTTCTGTTGCGGAGTATGTCTCACCGTGAAATGTCTTTTAATACCCTCGTTCTGGCATACTTGCAAGAATGGATCAGAAGTATATTCACCCCCATTATCAGATCGTAATACTTTGATCTTTCTGCCAGTTTGAGTCTCCACCAATTTCTTCCACTTCACGAAAATCTCTAGAACCTCATCCTTTGCTCGCATGGTGTACACACATACACGTCTAGAGAAATCATCAACAAATATAACAAAACAATGGCTTCCACCAATTGATGCAGTCTTGGTTAGTCTCCATACATCACTATGAACATATTCAAGGATCTCACGAGTATCGTGATTAGCTGTACCAAACTTGACCCTTGTTTTCTTGCCTACTACACAATGCTCACAGAAATTTAATTTACAGGTTTTGGTACCTTTTAAGAGTCCATGCCCCATCAGAGTTTGCAAAGACTTTTCTCCTGCATGTCCCAGTCGTACATGCCATAGCTTGGTGGTGTCACTGTACGCCTCAACAACATTTGCTTCATCAGTTGTACCTCCCTTCAAATAGTACAGATTGTGACGCCGAACCCCTTGCAGAATCACCATAGCCCCATGTGTAAACTTCATTATACCATCTTCAATGGTAACCTTGTAGCCTTTAGCTTCTAAAGCACCCACAGAAATTAGATTTTTCTTTAAAGCTGGAACAAATCTAACCTCTTTGAGTTCTCTGACCATTCCATCAAACATTTTGAGCCGAATTGTTCCTATCCCCATTGTGCGACAAGGTTGATCATTTCCCATCACAACTGCACCAGATTCCAATACGTTGAAATCCGTAAACCATTCCTTAATGGGACACAAATGATAGGTTGCTCCAGTATCAAGTATCCACTCGCTCGAACTAGCCACGTATGCTGCAGGAGTAATACTTAGTGAATAATCAGAGCCCTCATCTTTCCGTGCCATGTTTGCTGCTGCTGGTTTCTTCCCATCTCTCTTTTGAGCCTTTGGACAATCTTTCCTCCAATGGCCCTTTTCATGACAAAAGGCACACTCATCTCGAGCTATATTTCTGCTTCTCGATTTGGATCGAGAATTCTTTCCACCACCCTTTTTCTTTTTCTCCATCGCCCAATCTCTGCTCACCAAAGCTTCAGACGATGCTCGTTCAGAATTTTTATTATTATTCCGAATCTCCAAGTTAGTCAATGCTGTGCAAACATCTTTAAAGACGATCACACTCTTCCCATATATCAAAGTAGTCACAAAATGGCTATATTCCTCTGGTAGTGAGTGTAACAGAATCATAGCCTTGACTTCATCCTTAATATCTTCATCAAGATTCTTCAAATCAGCAAGTAACTTTTCAAATCTTGAGACATGATCGTGCATTGACACCCCAGACTTCATTCGAAAGCCATATACTTGGCTCATTGCATGAAGACGATTTTCAGGACTTTTCAGCAGGTACTTCTCCTCCAATGTACGCCATAAAGTCACTGCACACTCCTCATCTTTCACTAAGTATTTCACCTCCTTGGTCAAACAAGATCTAATCTGACCACAAGCTTTCTCGTTCATACGATCCCAAATTTCTTCATCATACAAGTGTCTTTTATTTTTCAGAACAACATCGAGATCGATTTGAATAAGGGCATCCATAACTTCGCGCCTCCACATGCCGAAGTTGATTTTCCCATCAAACTTTTCAACATCGATCTTCTGGCCTCCTATAACAGGTGCTGAATAGCGATTTGACAAATCTCGCCTCCCACCTGAAGTGTCTCCTGAAATAGTCTCGGTAGATCTCTCCCCAATTCTGGAAGTTTCACCTTCTACCATTTTCTCAACGAACTATTTCCACTTGAAAAACAGTCTCTATGATGTTAATTTCGCGTGAATAAATGCACCAGGAAAGTTCCCAGGAAATTGGACGGGAACTCGGTCCCAATTAAAAACCAGAATCCTTAGACTCTTATCGCCTTTGTTGACAGAACTTTCCTAGACATGCAAAAATACACACTACTTACAATAGACTGTCTCCCAAGTACAAATGGCCGTCTCCACCGTATTCGTGAACAGTACCGTATGTGAACAGTACCGTATACGGGAATAGTACCGTATACGTGAACAGTACCGTATCCCCCCAAGTACGAACCTTCGGCTCTGATACCACTTGTTGTGCGCGGAATGCGGAATCAAGCGCACCAAATAATCACAGAAAAATAAAGGACACAAGAATTTACGTGGTTCGGTAATTAAACCTACATCCACGGAGGCAAGAAAGAATAATTGTTTATTTAACAATTAATAGAGTACAATATTTGAGTAACGAATCTCACTTCCCAGAAACCCAAATATACCCAGTACTCTCACACTCTGCAGGAAAGATAAATTCCCCAGACACACTTCTCTCACTTCTCTCAAAAGCTTAGAAACTTATAAGCTTAACAATTTTGAGATGATCTCAAATGAATGAAATCCTTAGCTATTTATAGGAAAAATGTTGGCACTATGCAAAGAATAAAATAATTGAAAATATAATAAATTATTATTATTATTTTCAATACATCCCCTTTTTCCATTCTTTCTTTTCAGCTAACAAAAACCGAATTGAATTTTGCTTCTCCAAAGTCTTCATGCTAACAGTTGCAAAGTTGGCATTTGCTTATGACTTTTCAACAACTTTCACTTTAATGAAATTCTATTTTCTTATATTTCTCATATCTACTTTCGTTTTTATTTATTGAACAACAAAAGTTTTCACCTAAGATGCCGTTTTATTTTCTCATCTTGTAATGTCGACATAGACTAAAATTTTAAAAAGAATTATTGAACTCTTCAAAATTTCGATATGACGGCATTTTGAGTGCACATTTACAAAGTTCCTATGTGCTGGCTGAGGATATTCATAGGAATAGGATGTGCCTAATTTTCTTATGTGAAGCTATGTTTTCAATTGGAGTTGAACAACTATAGCTTTCGATCTACAAAAATGTACCATAAAAATTTACCTCTTGTCATGCATGATCATAAGTCATAACAAATTGCCGCAAAAATATAATTTTCATAGATACCAAGTCATAGATAATTCCAATTAACAGTAACTAGCCAATTATGTGGATGGTACAGATGACTAAGATGAGTCCTCAATTTTAACTAAAATTTACTCCTTGTTGTCCGATTCTTCATAACCGGTTTCCTAATCATATTTTTCAGTACTACTTTCTGTTGCCAGTGCTCTTTGCTCCGTTTCTTTTTGTTCACTCTCGTCAATGCATCAAAGATTGGTTAATAAGACTCAACAAAAAATCAGAGCCCTAAACAGAATTTAAATACATCCTAAATCATGTATTATGATCTGTAGCAATTTAAAATCATGCAAATTAAAACCCTAAATAAAGTGATAGGAAAATATGTGGAAAATAAGAAGAATAAACTTATCAACCATTATGATTCTCTCCTAAACAAATATTTGAATTCATGGTATGAGTAAGAGCGTAATTTGTATGGAGTCTTAAAAAACCCCATTAAATTTGGAAAAATAAACTTTTTTTCAAAATTTATCCCACGAATAACCCGATTTATAATTTTAATATACTTATTAATAAGTGTCATGCCGTATATGTTTTCTAATAAAAGCCGAATTTCCATAATTTAAAATGATGGAATTTGGCGTTACAAAAGTAGTTTGAGGCCAGCATTTTCAACCCACATGGAGTGCAATAGGACATATGAATGTGCATGTCCATGCAACCCGGTCGCAACAATAAATGAAGGGTCAAGTCTGTCTTTATGATTAGTTGTGAATATTGTGATCCTCTCATCTCCACAGCTCGACACACTCCATCTATGAAGTTTAGCAATCCTGATAAGGTCACTTTTGGTTCTTGATTGACATTAGTTACTGGTTTGATCGCATTAGAGTTCACAGGATTCAAAGACTTTGCCTGTGAATGCTTGCCTTGCAAATTAATAGAACAATCACTGTCCTCCACAGCAGGAATGGATTTTATTCTTTGTGGCAATCAACACATTCCTTAACTCCACATTATCTCTGAGAGTAGTCAACTCCAGGTCACAGACATCAAAATTTAGATAATTAGCCATGGCTGCAGTCAAGCTGGACTTCCCTGTTCTTGGAGGACTGTATAACAAATACCCGCGTTTCCATGCTTTGCCTACATTTCTATAAAACTCTTTCCTCTTCACAAACCTCTCAAGATCATCCATTTTCATGTGCTTCATATTAGAATCCATTACCAGTGTATCGAAAGTGGCTGGATGATCAAAGATTAACCGATTGCCATAAGTCTCTTCCTCCGTACATCCTGTCCTTTAAAGTAAAAAGCTTCAAAGTCTTCTTTTGCTTGCTTATTCCTTTACTCAAAACACCTGTTCTTGGGCTTGTTTTGAACCAAGCGTCCATTTTAATTGAACCCCATTAAAGATATCAACAATTACTTTATTTTTTTTCAACGGAGGATAAAATCTTGGTCTCCTTGTTTGGCAAATTGATTTTGATTCTTTTAACATAGGGTGGGATTCCGGGTTCAAGATAAAGCTTTGCAGCTTTAAAGAGCTCGTTTGATTAATGCTGCTATCATCAAATTGTTCAATGACTAAGGTTAACTCATTTGAGAATCTTGAAAAGAAATCTTTCAGTTTAAGAACAAAGGAGTTTTCTCGAAGTACCATAGCCGCTGCAGAGACCACGGTCTCGTGGATGGCATTTGGGTTGCGCGAAAAACTTCTTCTTGTCGTGAATTTTTGCCTGCTGGGGGTTGTTTGGTTTCCAAGAAAAAATGTAAAACAAAGATGGGGTTTAAGGTGGTATTAAAGAAAATGATATCAAGTAGGGCTTTTGATTTATGGTTTTGGTCGCTCTTCAAATTTTTTTTTTTAATTAATATCGATATCTTGGTTTCTGGCGGGTGACTACAGCACTTTGTAGCACAGTACCTTACAGTTTAATCACTGATGAATGATCAATTTCATTAATATTGTTGACTTTTTTAATTATCTAACGGTGATTAAGCTATAAGATACAGTATCTATAAGTTGATCATAATCTGCTCCTTACTTTTGATTTATTTGATCTAAAGGATGAAAGATGGGTTAATTGAGTAATTGGTGAAAAACATGTAATTGGGAGAAATTGTTAGTTACAAAATAGATCACGTCGAATTACTGGTAAATAGGTAGTTGGGGAGTTAAGATTTGATCCTACTTCTGCTTATTTATCATAACTAAGTGGTTACTTATGAATTTTTGTCAATCTAATTTTTAATTATATTCTTTATTAATTCCTTTGACATATTTATTCTGTTTTTCCGCATGAGTACTATATCAATTTTTTTTTTAATTATCATCTCAATCAACGATGGCTCCCAAAGCCGTGCCCATGATAATAATAATGTTGTGAGAACAAATATAGAATTTATACATAATGACACACCAACCTAACTTTTCATTGATATAAAGTCATAGATAATATCATTTTCATGCATGAAATGATAGCAAGATTCCAAGCTAACCCTGTCACAATAAGGGAGTTTTCAAGGAAATTAAACTGCCCAATATGTATGTTATAGATAAAAGTCTACAAACTCCACAAACTATTGCTTCTTGCAAGCCTCTATAAAATTATTTACTGAATCTTTAATTAGCTTGTCTCATTTATTCCTCCGAGATTTCGAAAACTATCTTCTCAGCCTGCACAGCTCTCTCCTCTGCTTCTTTGGCTTCACTACCATCATTAGCTCTCTTCTTAGACTCAAGAAACTCAATCAGGCCACTTAGTGCAAATTCAGGTGCCTCATTCCTCATCAGCTGCTCAGCTACATCCGCAGGAGTCACCTTTGCTGTCGCTATCAGCTTTTCAATCTCCACGAAAAGTGGATGCTCTGCGATCCCAAGGTAGTTGGAGGCCAGCATTTTGAACCCACATGGAGTGCAGTGGGACATGTTAATGTGCATGTCCATGCGACCGGGGCGCAACAAAGCAGGGTCTAGCCTTTCTTTATGATTTGTTGTGAATATTATGATTCGCTCATCTCCACAGCTTGACCACAATCCATCGATGAAGTTTAACAATCCTGATAAGGTTATATGATACTGAAAAAAGGGAGGGAAAAAAAAAGTGGCCAAGTCAGGGATATATATATATGTATGTTACCTGGTGAAGCATAGCAGAGCACCCGTTTTTAGATGGGTGACCTTTGTCTACATACAGGCAACATTCTACAGTTTCTCATGTGCATATCTTTGCTATCCTAGAACTAGGAAATTAAAATCGCCAGAAACTTCTCAATAAAAATCATGTAAATGAATACAAAAAATAACTGACAACAAATTCTCTGATTTGCAAACTTATATCCTGGTGTTAAACCTGGAATAGCTTAGCTTAGCTATACAACATGTACGGTACTGATCATTTTACAGTATTAAGAATTATTAAGTTAAAATAAAGAAATGTAGGATGATAAGATTACCTGTTTTTGTTGTTCATATCCTGCTATGAGAAAATCAGGATTTGCAGCCCTTGCACGAGAAAGCCTGTTCTGCAACTCAATGCAGCAATCAATGTCCTCCACAACCAGAATGGACTTGTTCTCTGTGGCAATCAAAATATGCCTTAAATCATTATTTCCCAGAAGATTAGACAACTCCAAGTCATAGACATCAAATTTGAGATAATTAGCCATGGCCGCGATTAAGCTTGATTTGCCAGTCCCTGGTGGACCATACAGTAAATACCCACGTTTCCATGCCTTGCCTACTCTTCGATAAAACTCCTTCCTCTGCAGAAACCTCTCAAGATCATCCATTATCATCTTCTTCATATCAAAATCCATAGCCAATGTATCAAAAGTCGCCGGATGATCAAGATTCACTGATTGCCAATTGATTTATCACCAATCAGTCCTCTTTGAGACCCCAAAGTAAAAAGCTTCAAAGTTTTCTTTTTCTGGCTTATTTCTTTAGACTTCTTCAAGACATGAGGTATGTAAGTACGTAAAACAAAGTCTTTATTTTTCTTGTGAAAGCTCAGCTCAAAGTATGCAGCATCAGTTTTAACCCTATAACCATTAAATGGCCTATTGTTGATAACCTCAGATGGGGTTGGTTTTGACTCAAACTTCCATTTTAAGTGAACTCCATTAAAGACATCAAAAATCTATTCATTTTTCTCAACAGAAAGTGAAAGATTAGTTTCTTTCCTTGGCAAATTGATTTTGATTCTCTTCACATTGGGAGGGATTTTGGGTTCAAGATAAAGCTTTGCAGCTTTAAAGAGCTTGTTTTGGTTGAGGCCACCATCATATTCATCAATGACAAGGGTTAACTCGTTAGAAAACCTTGAAATAAAATCTCTGAGCTTCAGAGAAAAGTAAGATTGAACCTCACGAGGCAAGTAATCGCGAGCAACGGATCGAATGACCATAAATGTAGCTGTTGTAGAGGCAGCTGCGGATACAATGGTCCTAGTTGATGGCATTTGGGTATTGTTAAAAATCATTTTTTTTGTGNGGGGGGGGGGGGGGGGGGGGGGGGGGCGAGGATTGGGGATGTTTGGTTTGAGAGAAAATTATGGATTTTTGAGGTTAGATGATGCAGGTAACTGAGGCTGTTTAGTTTGTGAGGAAAATGAAAGACAGTGGTGAGTTTTTAACAATGTTGGAGTGAGTGTGAGTGTGAGTGTGAGAATGTGTTTGTTTTGCCTGGTTTTGTAGGCTTCCGTTCATTTCATCTTTTCGTTGCTTTTCTTTGTGACCAAGAGACCTCAGTTGACTGTCACGTGGGAAACACTACTTTAGACTTTCATTTCAACTTGATTCCATTAAAACAATGTTTCCTTCTCAAATAAGGTGTCCTGAAATAACTTCAAAGGTTGAAAATGTTTAAGAAAAAAAGTACGTAGATTCCGCTTTCTTTAAAATTTAGCTAGAAAACAAAAATAAGTGGTCCTTCTTGAGCAAGTTTTCAGGCATTAATTTTGTGAACCTTCCTTCTTGAGCAAGTTTTCAGGCATTAATTTTGTGAACCTTCATTTCAACTTATTTACTTTTAAAGCCACAATATAAATTGGTTAGGGAGAAATGAAGCAAATTGGTTAATAAAAAGAATTAATAAACTACATCAAACAGAACTTAAGATATTGGTTAAAATGGATTATTAAACTGTGAGAAGTGATTCTCATCTAAGAAAATTTTCACACTTTGTATATTTACAAAGAGAGCAAATGAATCAGTAGATTGTTTATCATCAATGATGGTTTGTACGTCAGAGCTGTACCTATAATGTTGTGTTTACTTCTTGGATTAAGGGATCGGAATCCGAAATCAGAATTATTGACATTGTTTATTTCGTAAAATAGAGTCGGGAATAGAAATTGGAATCATGTGGCCCACCACAATTTAGAAATGAAGAATGAGAAACTCATTCCTAAGGGAGGTGGGAATGAATCTCCCATTCCTAAGAATGACTATTTTGCCCTTCCCAAAATTAAAAATGCATATATTGTCCTCATTTACAATTAATCAATATATTATTATAATTAATTAATAAATATAATTTATTAATATATTATTAACAATAGTTATTAATAATTATAATTTTTGATAAATAATCACAATAATTAATATACTATTATAATAATTACTAATATAATTATTTTAATTAATTAATATATATTATTAATTAGTTAATATAATTATTACTATTAATTAATATTTTAGTATATTATTAACAATAATAAATTAATAATTATAATTAATTAATTAATATATAATTTTAATAATTATTAATATAATTATTTTAACTAATTCATATATTATTATCATTATCAATTAGTTAATATACTATTATACTAATTATCAATATAATTATTACTATTAATTAATATATTAATATATATTTAACAATAATATATTAATAATTATAATTTTTGAATAAACAATCACAATAATTAATATATTTTATAAGAATAATTATTATAATTAATTAATTAAAATTAAAATTAATTAATTAATATATTATTAACAATAATTAATAATAATTTTTTATTAAATAATCACTATAATTAAAATATAAATAATAATTGTAATAATAATTCATTAAGTACTTTTTAGTAACTTATTACAATCTAATTCATTCTGATTTCAATTCCTATATGTCAAGTAAACAACTTATTCTAATTACCATTCCAACACATTTCGATTCAAGCCCATTCTAATTACTGACAAGTAAACGCAACATTTGTACATTTACAAAGACAACAAATGAATGAATAAATTGTTTATCATCAATGATGGTTTGGATGCAGAAGTCTCTCATAGTTGTACCTATAATGTTGAAAAACAACTAGGATCTATTAATCCGGCATTGTTAAGCAAAATAAAAAGACTTAGAATAAATTAAAAACACACCATAGGTCTTCCAGCGGCCTTACAACAAGCTTGCTTCTCCAAATTACTTGATAATCTCTAATCATTCCACAATGCAGCAAAAACATACATTTCGCAGATACTAAGTCAGAAATTTTTCAATTGAAAGAAACTACCCAATTATGTAAATGCTGTAGATAACTGATGTACGTCCCCGACTTTAACTACAAACTGGCTACTTCTTGCTGTAAACCACCATAAAAATTTAATGAATCTTTATCATGTCTTGACTCTTTCCTTCACTGGTTTCCTCATGAAGTTCTTGAATACTTTTTGCTTCCATTGCTCTTTGTTCTGCTTCTTTAGCATCTATCTCATCGTTGTCCCTCTTCTTCATCTTAAGAAACTCAAGTAGGCCACTTAGCGTAATTTCAGGTGCCTTATTCCTCATCAGCTGCACAACTACTTCTGCTGGACTCACCTGTGTTTACTCTTTCCTTCACTGGTTTCCTCATGAAGTTCTTGAATACTTTTTGCTTCCATTGCTCTTTGTTCTGCTTCTTTAGCATCTATCTCATCGTTGTCCCTCTTCTTCATCTTAAGAAACTCAAGTAGGCCACTTAGCGTAATTTCAGGTGCCTTATTCCTCATCAGCTGCACAACTACTTCTGCTGGACTCACCTGTGTTTACTCTTTCCTTCACTGGTTTCCTCATGAAGTTCTTGAATACTTTTTGCTTCCATTGCTCTTTGTTCTGCTTCTTTAGCATCTATCTCATCGTTGTCCCTCTTCTTCATCTTAAGAAACTCAAGTAGGCCACTTAGCGTAATTTCAGGTGCCTTATTCCTCATCAGCTGCACAACTACTTCTGCTGGACTCACCTGTGTTTACTCTTTCCTTCACTGGTTTCCTCATGAAGTTCTTGAATACTTTTTGCTTCCATTGCTCTTTGTTCTGCTTCTTTAGCATCTATCTCATCGTTGTCCCTCTTCTTCATCTTAAGAAACTCAAGTAGGCCACTTAGCGTAATTTCAGGTGCCTTATTCCTCATCAGCTGCACAACTACTTCTGCTGGACTCACCTGTGTTTACTCTTTCCTTCACTGGTTTCCTCATGAAGTTCTTGAATACTTTTTGCTTCCATTGCTCTTTGTTCTGCTTCTTTAGCATCTATCTCATCGTTGTCCCTCTTCTTCATCTTAAGAAACTCAAGTAGGCCACTTAGCGTAATTTCAGGTGCCTTATTCCTCATCAGCTGCACAACTACTTCTGCTGGACTCACCTGTGTTTACTCTTTCCTTCACTGGTTTCCTCATGAAGTTCTTGAATACTTTTTGCTTCCATTGCTCTTTGTTCTGCTTCTTTAGCATCTATCTCATCGTTGTCCCTCTTCTTCATCTTAAGAAACTCAAGTAGGCCACTTAGCGTAATTTCAGGTGCCTTATTCCTCATCAGCTGCACAACTACTTCTGCTGGACTCACCTGTGTTTACTCTTTCCTTCACTGGTTTCCTCATGAAGTTCTTGAATACTTTTTGCTTCCATTGCTCTTTGTTCTGCTTCTTTAGCATCTATCTCATCGTTGTCCCTCTTCTTCATCTTAAGAAACTCAATTTATTACTATTAATTAATATTTTAGTATATTATTAACAATAATAAATTAATAATTATAATTAATTAATTAATATATAATTTTAATAATTATTAATATAATTATTTTAACTAATTCATATATTATTATCATTATCAATTAGTTAATATACTATTATACTAATTATCAATATAATTATTACTATTAATTAATATATTAATATATATTTAACAATAATATATTAATAATTATAATTTTTGAATAAACAATCACAATAATTAATATATTTTATAAGAATAATTATTATAATTAATTAATTAAAATTAAAATTAATTAATTAATATATTATTAACAATAATTAATAATAATTTTTTATTAAATAATCACTATAATTAAAATATAAATAATAATTGTAATAATAATTCATTAAGTACTTTTTAGTAACTTATTACAATCTAATTCATTCTGATTTCAATTCCTATATGTCAAGTAAACAACTTATTCTAATTACCATTCCAACACATTTCGATTCAAGCCCATTCTAATTACTGACAAGTAAACGCAACATTTGTACATTTACAAAGACAACAAATGAATGAATAAATTGTTTATCATCAATGATGGTTTGGATGCAGAAGTCTCTCATAGTTGTACCTATAATGTTGAAAAACAACTAGGATCTATTAATCCGGCATTGTTAAGCAAAATAAAAAGACTTAGAATAAATTAAAAACACACCATAGGTCTTCCAGCGGCCTTACAACAAGCTTGCTTCTCCAAATTACTTGATAATCTCTAATCATTCCACAATGCAGCAAAAACATACATTTCGCAGATACTAAGTCAGAAATTTTTCAATTGAAAGAAACTACCCAATTATGTAAATGCTGTAGATAACTGATGTACGTCCCCGACTTTAACTACAAACTGGCTACTTCTTGCTGTAAACCACCATAAAAATTTAATGAATCTTTATCATGTCTTGACTCTTTCCTTCACTGGTTTCCTCATGAAGTTCTTGAATACTTTTTGCTTCCATTGCTCTTTGTTCTGCTTCTTTAGCATCTATCTCATCGTTGTCCCTCTTCTTCATCTTAAGAAACTCAAGTAGGCCACTTAGCGTAATTTCAGGTGCCTTATTCCTCATCAGCTGCACAACTACTTCTGCTGGACTCACCTGTGTTTACTCTTTCCTTCACTGGTTTCCTCATGAAGTTCTTGAATACTTTTTGCTTCCATTGCTCTTTGTTCTGCTTCTTTAGCATCTATCTCATCGTTGTCCCTCTTCTTCATCTTAAGAAACTCAAGTAGGCCACTTAGCGTAATTTCAGGTGCCTTATTCCTCATCAGCTGCACAACTACTTCTGCTGGACTCACCTGTGTTTACTCTTTCCTTCACTGGTTTCCTCATGAAGTTCTTGAATACTTTTTGCTTCCATTGCTCTTTGTTCTGCTTCTTTAGCATCTATCTCATCGTTGTCCCTCTTCTTCATCTTAAGAAACTCAAGTAGGCCACTTAGCGTAATTTCAGGTGCCTTATTCCTCATCAGCTGCACAACTACTTCTGCTGGACTCACCTGTGTTTACTCTTTCCTTCACTGGTTTCCTCATGAAGTTCTTGAATACTTTTTGCTTCCATTGCTCTTTGTTCTGCTTCTTTAGCATCTATCTCATCGTTGTCCCTCTTCTTCATCTTAAGAAACTCAAGTAGGCCACTTAGCGTAATTTCAGGTGCCTTATTCCTCATCAGCTGCACAACTACTTCTGCTGGACTCACCTGTGTTTACTCTTTCCTTCACTGGTTTCCTCATGAAGTTCTTGAATACTTTTTGCTTCCATTGCTCTTTGTTCTGCTTCTTTAGCATCTATCTCATCGTTGTCCCTCTTCTTCATCTTAAGAAACTCAAGTAGGCCACTTAGCGTAATTTCAGGTGCCTTATTCCTCATCAGCTGCACAACTACTTCTGCTGGACTCACCTGTGTTTACTCTATCAACTCTTCACCCTCCGAGAAAAGTGGATGCTCTGTGATCCCAAGGTACTTGGAGGCCAGAATTTTGAACCCACATGGAGTGCAATATGACATGTGGATGTGTACATCCATGCGGCCAGGGCGCAGCAAAGCAGGATCAAGCCTGTCCTTATGGTTGGTTTTGAATACAATGATCCGCTCATCACCACAGCTGGACCACAATCCGTCTGTGAAGTTTAACAATCCTGATAAGGTGATCTGAAATTGAGAAACAAAACGTGATTTAAGTCATGCATGTATATAGGATTTGTTGATTCGAACAATCTTAAAAACCATATTACTAGTTCGAGCATCATATTTTGAAGGAAAATGTAACAAATTGACTGCTCGATTATATTGTCCCTCCTATTTCCTATTGATTTTGCTCTAGGAATTAGTAATCCAAAAATTGGAATCCTATTGCTAGAGTATCTGGAGGAACCACTTTATGTAGAATAATTTAGAACTTCAAAACACTTTTTCACTTTCTCAATATCTAACTAGAATATTTTGGGCTGGTGCCATCGACAAGTTTCAGATCCTCTGGTTCTAGCTAGGTATTGACAAAATTACCAAAATTTTCTAAAATCCTCTCTACAAATATAATCAAATTCCTGATTTGCAGCATCTATAAATACTGGTATTAAACATGGATTAAGAATCATTAGGTAAAGAAAAAAAGATAGGATGATAAAATTACCTGATCACGTCTTGGAATAAGCCAATCAGGACTTGCAGTTCTGGCTTGTGCACTTCTGTCCTGCAACTCGGTGCAACAATCAATGTCCCCCACAACCAGAATGGACTTATTCTCTGTGGCAATCAATACCTTCCTTAAATGCTTATTTCCCTCCACACTAGACAGCTCTAAGTCATAGACATCAAAATGGAGATAATTAGCCATGGCAGCAATCAAGCTTGATTTCCCGGTCCCTGGAGGACCGAACAGCAAATACCCGCGTTTCCATGCCTTGCCTACTCTCCTGTAATAATCTTTCCTCTTTAGAAACCTCTCAAGATCATCCATTATCATCTTCTTCATATTAGTATCCATAGCCAGGGTATCAAAAGTGGATGGATGATCAAGGATCGCTGATTGCCATGTATCGTGATTTATCCTATTAGAGCTCAAAGTAAAAAGCTTCAAAGTTTTCTTTTTCTTGCTTAACTCTTTAGATTTTTTTAAGATATGAGGTATGTAAGTACCCAAGACAGTTTCTTTATGCTTCTTGTGAAATCTCAGCTCAAAGCAGGGGACACGGTCTTTAAACATGTAGTTGCCATTATTGCAAAGCTCCTGATCCGGGGCTGGTTTTAACTCAAACTTCCATTTTAGGCGAACTCCATTAAACACATCAACAACCGCTTGATTCTTTTCAACAGAAAGCGAAACTTCGGATTCCTTCTTTGGGAAGTTGATTTTAATTCTATTCACATTGGGAGGGATTTTGGGTTCAAGATAAAGCTTTGCCGCTTTAAATAGTTTATTTCTGTTGAGGCCATCGTCATATTCTTCAATGACAAGCGTTAACTCACTGTAAATTCTTGCAATAAAGTTTTTGAATTTCTGATCAAAGTAGGAGCTAACCTCATCAGGCAACTATTGCCTAGTGTAGGATTGAATAAGCATAAACGTAGCAGCTGCAGAGGCAGCCACAGACATCACGGTTGTTATGGATGGCATTTGGGTTGTGTCTAAAAACATAATCATTTTTATTCCTCTTGTTTGTGGTGGTGGGACTGTTTGGTTTGGGGGAAAAAGCACAGTATTTGAAGGGGAAGAAAGGGTAAAGGAGGTTTTGGTTGTTCTCTTTGTTTCTTCGCTGTCAAGAAAGAAAATTGCAGACGATGTGCAATTATATGATCCTTGAAGCTCGCTTAGTATTACTATTATGGAAAATTACATGAATAATTTATGTTTTTTAAAAGTTGATCTGATGGACAAGTTCAAATCATTTTTATAGTTCTCTCTTTCCCAAAAATTAGAATTAGAGTGACCAGACAAATAACTATCTATCTATGTTATATGATCATTGTGTAATTATATCAAAGTGTACGAGTCAAAAAGTTTTACATCTACGTAGTTTTCTCCCATGATAGCTTTCATGCTAAAGTATATTTTCATTAGATAAAGTATGGCTAGGTATAACACTACCCTTTAGATTTTGAATTAATTAAGTTCTTCTTATACCTTTATTTGACTCAAATTCTACTAATATCGCATTATTAATTTGACTTCGTAAAAATAACATATGCCACAAATTCTTAAACTCGGGATATCCAATCCAAATTTTTAAAGTGCGGGAATATCTGGAAAAATGTATAAACTGTACAGTTTAAGTGCTTTAAGTCTTTAAAATCCCGCTGTTTTAAAGTTTTTCCGAGCGTTTCCCTCACTTTATGATCCTGGACCAAAAAACTATTATATATATATAGGGAGGGAGAGAGACAGAGAGAGAATATTGAATGTAATTAACATTAGTATAATCTTTATAAATTAACAGTGTTATAATCATAAAAAAATTATTATTTGTAGAGAACATTTACTATTCAATGAACATATATTTATTCAACTAAAAGTTTATAGTATTTTACCAAGCTAAGGATAATACAATACTTTAGAACATATTACGTACAAGTAAGAACTCAAAGTATCAATAATACTTTGTAATTTTTTATTGCGATTGTACAATTTAACCCCATAACTTATAGATGAATAATAAAAATTAGAGATAGATCTAATATAAATTTATATTTCAAGGAAAAAAAATAATAATGAGGTTATACTTTTTAAATACCATAGTCAATTATATTTATATTTTTATCAAATTATTAATTTATGACATGAATGGGTAAACGCCCATTTAGTCCATGTATTTTAAGATTAATGTCCATTTAGTCTCCGTATTTTTAAAAATATCTCGAAACATCCTTGCCGTTAAAGTATTGATACCTCTACCATTACTTTTTATTTCTTTTGGCTTGCTTTTACAATATTACCCTTTTATAATATTTTTTTTGTTTGGACATTAATAAAAAAATTAATTACCAATTTAATCCTAAAAAATAAAAAAAAAATTATATTAATTTTTAATTGTCAAAAATTTTATGCAAATATCAAGTGTGCAAATGGTGCTTGCAAAAAAATTAATATAATTTTTATTTTTATTTTTATTAATATCCAAACAAAAAAATTATTATAAAAGAGTAATATTGTAAAAGTAAGCCAAAATAAATAAAAAGTAATGGTAGGGGTATCAATACTTTAACGACAGGGATGTTTCAAGGTATTTTTAAAAATACGGGGACTAAATTGACACTAATATTAAAGTGCAGGAACTAATGTCCATTTAGTCTCCGTATTTTTAAAAATATCTCGAAACATCCTTGCCGTTAAAGTATTGATACCTCTACCGTTACTTTTTATTTCTTTTGGCTTGCTTTTACAATATTACCCTTTTATAATATTTTTTTGTTTGGACATTAATAAAAAAATTAATTACCAATTTAATCCTAAAAAATAAAAAAAAATTATATTAATTTTTAATTGTCAAAAATTTTATGCAAATATCAAGTGTGCAAATGGTGCTTGCAAAAAAATTAATATAATTTTTATTTTTATTTTTATTAATATCCAAACAAAAAAATTATTATAAAAGAGTAATATTGTAAAAGTAAGCCAAAATAAATAAAAAGTAATGGTAGGGGTATCAATACTTTAACGATAGGGATGTTTCAAGGTATTTTTAAAAATACAGAGACTAAATTGACACTAATATTAAAGTGCAGGAACTAAATAGACTTTTACCCACATGAATGAGACCATCAATAGAGTTATATCATAAGAGGTTTTTTTATTTTAAAAAAGCCTAGCTATTAGCCCAAGTCGGGACCACAAAAAAAAAATTTATGTAACAAAGGTTATTACTTTGTCGGACATTCATTTATAAAGGTTATACTATACCTTTTAGTTAGGGATCAAGAAGAGTCTATTTATTGTATTTAAGGTTTTTTTAAAAGCTTTTTGTATTTTTTTAGAGAACTCATGTTTATGAATTTGGTTTTTCTTATATATGTAATTTCATGAGCAAATTTATTCTAATATTACGTGACATGACATATGTCTTATTATAATTTTCCTTAAATAATAATGCAATTTTCTTTTAACATAAGCAAAATAATGATGATAACAACAACAACTTCGTACAAGTTAATATTGCATAATGTTACTATGTTAGGGATATATTTCAAAAGAAAAATGTAAATTATGTCTAATGGTGTGTTTGATTGAGGAATAAAAGGTTTAGGATTGGATTGTTTTGAGAAATTATAATTCAACTTAAAATAAATTAACGAACCACTCGTTGGTCCAAGGATCTCATCACTTCATTTTTTTTAAAAAAATATGCTTTAACAGTTACACTTTTACTTTAATGAAATTCTATTTTCTTATATTCCTTAATCCTTATATCTACTTTCGTTTTTATTTATTGAACAACAAAAATTTTCACCTAAGATGCCGTTTTATTTTCTCATCTTGTAATGTCGACATAGACTAAAATTTTAAAAAGAATTGTTGAACCCTTCAAAATTTGATTTGACGCCATGAGTGTACATTTACAACGTTCCTATGTGCTGGCTGAGGATATTTGCAGGAATAGGATGTGCCCAATTTTCTTATCTGAAGCTATGTTTTCAATTGTAGTTGAACAACTATAGCTTTCGACCTACAAAAATGTACCACAAAAATTTACCTCTTGTTATGCATGATCATAAGTCAGAACAAATTGCCGCAAAAATATAATTTTCATAGATACCAAGTCATAAATAATTTCAATTAAAAGAAACTAGCCAGTTATGTAGATGGTACGGATGACTAAGATGAGTCCTCAATTTTAACTAAAATTTACTCCTCGTTGTCAGATTCTTTATAATCGGTTTCCTCATCAGATTCTTTAATACTATTTTCTGTTACCAGTGCTCTTTGCTCCGTTTCTTTTTGTTCACTCTCGTCAATTTCTCCCTTCAGCTCGATAAACTCAAGTAGGCCACTTAGCGCAATTTCAGGTTCCCCATTCCTCATCAGCTGCTCGGCTACTTCTGCAGGAGTCACCTTTTTTAGCTCTAACAACGTTTCAATCTTCGAGAAAAGTGAATGCTCTGTTGTTAGAGTGCAATTTATGCACTAGTTTTGCATTGTTTACTTTTTTTTATATCGATGTTTTACTCTCAATAATAGTGATTTACTTGTATTTTATTTTTATAGGTGCAATTCCATTGATTGGTGCTAAAATTGAGCTACAAGATGGTGTTTGAGGATGATTATTTTTCTAGAGAAATTATGAGCTTTAGAAGATCTTTGTTGATAAAGCGTGGACGCGTGCTGTCAACTGAGGACCTACAATTTTTGTTTTAACGTGTTTTATCTTTTTGGTTATTTTTGTAATTTTGAATTTAATATTTAGATAATATTTTAGATATTAGTATTTTTATTTTTGGAAAAGCTAGGAAAGAAAAGGGGCGTGAAAAACAAAGGGGGTAGATTTTTTAAAGGGAAAGAAAAAGAAACCCTAGATCTAAATTTTTCTCTTCTCTTTATGAAGAACTAAACCTATTATTCTGGTTGAATGTTAATAAAGTTTTAGTTCATCATTACTGTGATATTTTTCATATATTTAATTGTTTTATTACTTTTTGGGTATTTGTTTATTCTCTAAATTATTGTCATGATTATGTTTGTTAATTAGATAATTGACCACTATTTAATTATCAACTTAATCTATTGTCAATTAAAAGATTCATCGTATGAAGATTTTAATGTTTGTGACAAATGACATAGCAGAGCGTTGTGTTATGAGAATAAACAATCTAATTTAAATGGACCATCGTATGCGTTTGTTGATTATGATTTGGGTCTTTCTGGTTTTTCAGACTGTCAATTGATTAAATTCTATGATTATATCTAGGGTTGTCTATTGATTAAGGAAATAACCAATAGTCGTACATTGGTTATCAACTAGTTAAGGAGAGATTGGTTATTAGAGGGTCTCAATAGTTATAACCGGTCTATTCATAAGTAGTAATGATTTATATTTGAATCAATGATCAGTAGTCGAATCAAGCTGAATTAATTCTTTCAACTAGAGCTTTTCCCAATTTGAATTACAATTTGAATTTGCATTCTTATTATTTTAATTTGATTTTTATTATTGTCAACAATCCCCCCATTTTGCATTTTACATTTTAAAAAGATTTAAATAATTATTGATATCTGTGGACACATCCTGCTCAATCACTATACACAATTTATTTAGAGTAAGTATTTATTTTTGTTGGCTTCAACAACCACCAAATTTTGGCACCGTTGCCGGGGATTGGTGTCGTTTATTTGTTATCCTTTTTATGTTTTACTTGGTGTATGGTTCGTTCTTCTCGTACATGTACACTTTCGTTTGATCCTGAAATTGAGAAGACAGCTCACCAGCTGAGAGAACAGACGAAGCGAGCTAAGCAATGATCGTCGTCGCCTTTGCTTTCTGAAACATATATAGTGCCTGATTTGGTTGAATCATCTAGCAATTCAGAAGAACAAGTGATGGATAGAGCTGCACCTGTAGAAAGAACTCTTAGAGAGTTAGCTGACCAGACTTGAATCAGCAACCACTTTGCATTCAATATGTAGACTTGGAGGTAAATTTTGAATTAAAGTTTGGTCTTATTCATTTGTTACCCAAGTTTCATGGTTTGCAGGTGTTGGTGTATAAATACTAATGCTATTGGTGTCAATGTGCAAGTGTACACAACAAGTAATAAAGTGATGAGTATTCAAGATCGTCTCCACAGGGATTGATGTTATCAGATTTGCTACAACAATCTTAACAATACAGATTTTGTGCTAAAATAAGATAAACAATTGATGAAACTAATTTACTAATTAAAATAAAAACGCAATAAATAAAATGCAACAAAGTAGATTATCACATCAAACTCAAGGATAAAAACAATGAGAATATAGAGTAGTTGAGTGAATAAACTCTCTTAATGGTCTTGACTATTTTCTAATGGTTGGTTCGGTTGCGGCAGTATTTGCTATAGCACTGGGCATAATCCTTATGTATCCTCAGCCGTCGCATGTTGGATATCTTATATCTATATGCAACTTAACAGTGATCAATTGCTATGTCAACATAAGATATAATATCACACGCTTAGGTTCTATTTACCCTACAAGGTGAATCCTTATGTCTAGTTCATCACTAATCTTAAATCAAGCATGACTCTTTTCGGACTCAAGTAAAACTCAATCCGGGAAACTCAATTTAAGATCAAGTATTGTTTTGATATGTTCCACTAAGATAGGCTCTTTTGCGGCTCTTCAGTAGCTAGTATCATTAAATGGGTGATCAACCGAAATAATGAATAAAATAAATACTATAAAAACAAACTGCTACAGCAAACATGCAGCAACACATATTTCTAGTCAATAAACTATCAAGATTATTTATCACTCAACTACAAATAAATTTAGTTCATGGTTTGTAAAAGAAAATTAAAGAACAAAGTTTCAGCCATGAAACACATCCCCATGAATAAATAGAAAACATGAAAATAAGAGAAGGATAAGAAGGATTGAGCTCTCAATTGATCTCTGTAATTTTTTCTCTTGTGTAGCCTTCAATCTCTCTCTTGAATCTTGTTTTTCTTTTGTTTCCTTGTGTTTTTCTCCTTGGGTGACGGCTCTCTTTAATCCTTATGATGTGTGCTTATTTTATAGTTGAAAATTAGGGTAAACGAAAGCCTAGGGCGCGCATAAGTCAGATTAGGAAACTGCAGATTGCAATTCTGTAAGTATCCCGCACGAGATTTTCTCTGTCATTGTTCTAGGATTTCTATAGCAACAGCTATAGCATGGTTGTTACAGCAATGGTTGCTACAGCAACGGCTACAGCAACTGCACTGTTCTAGATTTGTTTCAATTCTTTTATAGCCATCTTCTTCTTCCTTTTTGCCAGCCTATTGTATCAGTATTCCTTCCATGAATTATAAGCTTCTGGAAACCTACAATTATGCACACAATTTGAGCACAAATTACTTTAAATCAAGCAAAACTTATTAAGACTAAACTAAAATGAATGTTTATGCAAAATGTAACAAAAATGCAATAAAAACACATCATTTACTCTCTAAGAGATCTTGATTTAAGTCTAGAATTGTCATAATAACTCTCATTTCATAGAGTTATCACACCCCAAAACTTAAATCGTTACTTGTCCTCAAGTAATGACAACAACACTCACTCTGTAATCACACAATCATGCAACAAATAAGTTTAACTCTGTCATCAAATTTGCAAGGATTCTTTCACCTTAGATCACACTCTTAATCATACAAAATTGCCATAGTAGTTCAGTAATAGACTTAGGTTTCATTCTGTCCAAAGTGTGTATGTGACACTTTGATCAAATTCCAGAAGTGCTACAGCATTGCACAAACTTTGTATACAATTCAGAGGTAGAACACAAATATATTCACATATGGGGAGCAGAACTCACAATTATATTCAAACTGTGCTACAACAACAATATTTTTTTTTCAGTTAAACCTTTCAATGTAACATTGAACTTTCATGTGAATGCCTATCACTTGTGATGACGGCACCCAATTACTCATTCAAAGTACATGTCAGAGTTGCTACAGCAACGCATTCAGGATGTTATATCTAGGTCATACCTTTGGATGCCTTTGACTCAAGGCTGAACATGGGTCTCATGAACAGACCAGGTTACTCAGTATCCTAGGTAACAGACCTCTTTATCACCATTTTTTTTGCTTTTCTTTTTTTTTTTAAATTGATGCAGCACTGCTCGTAGCTCGTGTTGCCTTTGGACTTAAGTTTGCATATGGGGTGCATACTCAACCCTGGTTACTCAGCAACTTAAACCATTGGAGCATAATTTATTTCATAACAGGCACAACCCAACAAAAATTTTCCCCCAAACTTGAGATATTTTCTACTTTTTTTTTGTTTTATTTGCTCTGCTACATTCTCATAAAACTCAACCAAAGTCTAAGTGTCGGGACAGAAGTTCAACCTCCATCTATAACTATCTCTACTTGGCTTTCTTATAAATACTAAATAACACACAATTTATCTTCATTAGGTTTTCAAATCCATACACAAATATTAGATAACAGAGCTTCACACAACACCAACATAAACACATGCATTCAGAAACACAACCCCCACAAACTTGAGTGGTGTTGTGTCCTCACAAGCACACAAAACAAAACCACATAAATCAGACATGCATACACTAAATAAAAGGATATGAAAAATGAATTAGAAAATTAAAACTATTTGCTACTGTAAAAGCAAGAAATGCCTCTGTTGTTTGAGAATCTTCTGTTATATGTCATGTTGTAAGTGATGCTGCAGCAATTCCCTCTTGCTCTTTTTGTCCACATTTTTTTTTACTTGCTGCAATGTAACATAAAGACAAAAAATTCATATGCACACTTAAAATTAAAAAAAAAAGACAAATTAAATAATTTAAAAGCTAAATTCAATGCCTTAAAAACTTGAAACAACTTCCCTTATTGGGTTGCCTTCCAATTAGCACTTGATTTTAGGTCTTTCAGTCTGACCTTTCTTGTTTCCTCAACCTGGATCCTTCAAGAACCAATCTTTCTTTAGGCTATTCACATCATCTCCCATATAGTGCTTCACTCTCGGCCCATTAACCTTGAATTCTTGTTAGTCTGGAGTGAGTTCCCTTTGTTGGATTTGCTCATCAATTCTGAAGGGTTGCTTCTCCCCTGACCGTGCTATGTTAGCTGCTCCATGATTTTCACCATCAAGTTCTTTAAATGTTACAACATTGATTTCTTCCTTACTGCAGCAACTGTGTAATCTCTCTGCTACAACAAAGTCCACAACACTGATAAAATTACAATCTTCAATCTCATTGGGACTCTTTATAGCGTCCAGCACATTGAATGTAGCATGTTATTCATTTACCCTTATGGTTAATTCTCCTTTTTGAACATCAATTAAAGTTTTTCCCGTGGCGAAGAAATGTCTCCCTAGAATGATTGGCACTTCTTTGTTTGCCTCAAAGTCTAGAACAATGAAATCCACCGGAAAAATAAATTTATCTACCTTTACCAACACATCTTCAATCTTCTCTTCTGGATATGTATGAGATCTGTCAGCAAGTTGTAAAGATACTATTGTTGGTCTACATTCACCAACTCCCAATTGTTTAAACACTGATAAAGGCATGAGATTGATGCTAGCCCCTAAATCACAAAGTGCTTTGCCACTATATTTAGTGCCTATGGAGCATGGGATTGTGAAGCTTCCTAGATCCTTCATCTTCTGTGGTGTCTTACTTTAGAACATTCGGCTACACTCTTGTGTTAGAGCAATTGTTTCAAACTCTCCAAGTCTTTTTTTCTTTGTCAAAATATCCTTAAAAAATTTCGCATAATTTGGTATTACTCTAAAGCTTCCACAAAAGAGATATTGATATGTAGCTGTTTCAATACTCCTATGATTTTGCTGAACTACTTATCTTGTTTTTACTTCTGAAACCTTTGAGGAAATGGTGGTGGATGTCTAAATAGTTGTGCTACAGCAGGTTGTGCAAATTGCTTCTCTTTTGCCATATTCCGGGTTGGTGCTATAGCCTCGTTATCCACAGGTGTTGGATAATTATTTTCGACAAATACTGCAGTTTGACTGCTCTCACCAGTGTGCTGTGAAGTGGAGGATTGTGACTCTTTTTCAAGTTGAGTTTCTTTCTGGATTGAAGTGGGCTCAACTCTTCTTTTTGGTACACCAACAGGACTATGAACATCCTTTCCAAATCTCAAGTTAATCACTTTGCAGTGCTCTTTCTTTTATCTTCTTGGGTCCTTTGTATTACTGGGTAAACTACCTTGAGGTCTGTTACTCAATGCTGCAGTAAGCTGTCTAATTTAATTTTCCAAGTTTCTCAAAGATACAATATGACTTTGGACAACTGCTTCATTCTTCATAATATAATCCTTAATCAAACCTTTAAGGGAGCTGAGTTGATCATTGTTGATGCTTCTTTGCTCTTGATTTTGCTGATAAAATCCAGATGGTTGAGCAGGTCTGTTCTATTCACTAGGTGCTGCAGCAGTCTGGTACTGATAACTCCATGAAAAGTTCGGGTGTTGTCTCCATCCAGGGTTGTGAGTGTTTGAATATGGATTGTCTCGGTTCTGTCTATTAAAGCTACCCATATAGTTAATCGAAGCTGGATTACTAGGACAATTATCAAATAAATGCCCTTTTCCACAATAAACGCAAGACACATCAGAAATTTGGTTAACAGTTGCTGGAGCAGTAGTCATAGCCTTTACCATCCTTGTTAATGAAGTTACTTGGGGTGACAATGTTGTCAAGGCATCTACGTTATGAACTCCTATTGTTCCTCTTGTTGCAGCTTGTCTAGTTGATGGCCACTGATAGTTATTGTTGGCTATTCTCTCTAAAATTTCATAAGCCTCATTATAAGACTTAGATAACAAGGCCCCATTTACTGAAGCGTCTACTATCAATCTAGTGCTTGGGTTGAGACCATCATAGAAAGTTTCCAATTGTATGCAGTAATGAATACCATGATGAAGACATTTTCTGAGTAATTCCTTAAATCTCTCCCATGCGTCACACAAGCTCTCATCTTCAAGTTGATGGAAAGATGTGATTTCGTTTCTCAACTTTGCATTCTTGGTTGACATGAAGTATTTCATCAAAAATTTGTCAACCAAATCATTCTATGTAGTGATAGAATCTGGTGGTAGAGAATTCAACCATGCTCTTGGTCGATCTCTTAAAGAAAAAGGGAAAAGTCTGAGTCTCACTACTTCCTGCGATGCTCCAGCAATCTTGAAAGCATCACTTACTTCCAAAAATAACTTAAGGTGTAGATGATGATCTTCAGATGCCAATCCATTAAATTGCCCCACTGTTTGAAGCATCTGAAACATCATGGGTTTGCGTTCAAAATTGTCAGCTTGAACGTTGGGTCTAACTATTCCCGAATGTATGGCTTGAGGAGTCAATACTGCGTAGTCTCGAATGGCTCTATCTCTATCGTTCGCCATGTGAATAATGTTGTTGTTCCCTGGTTGCCTTTGAACACATTGTCCATTCAGACCTTCATGTACATTGACTAGTTGTATCCCCTCTCTACGGTTCAAGTTTCTCAAATCTTGCAAATCATCCATTGCTACAGCAGCTTGTAATTCCTAATGCTCTCTTCTCAATCTCCTTGCAGTTCTTTCAATTTCTGGATCAAACTGGAAGTCAACAGATTTATATTTACGCATGCAAGGGTTGCTAGATCACCTATGTCAACAAAATAAACAAATTAAAATAAAATAAAAAATTATCACCGTTAAAACTAATTTCACAAATCACAATTAACAATCAATCCCCGGTAACGGCGCCAAAAACTTGTTGGTGTATAAATACTAATGCTATTGGTGTCAATGTGCAAGTGTACACAACAAGTAATAAAGTGATGAGTATTCAAGATCGTCTCCACAAGGATTGATGTTATTAGATTTACTACAACAATTTTAACAATGCAGATTTTGTGCTAAAATAAGATAAACAATTGATGAACCTAATTTACTAATTAAAATAAAAACACAATAAATAAAATGCAACAAAGTAGATTATCACATCAAACTCAAGGATAAAAATAATGAGAATATAGAGTAATTGAGTGAATAAACTCTCTTAATGGTCTTGACTATTTTCTAATGGTTGGCTCGGTTGCTGCAGTATTTGCTATAGCACTGGGCATAATTCTTATGTATCCTCAGCCGTCGCATGTTGGATATCTTTTATCTATATGCAACCTAACAGTGATCAGTTGCTACGCCAACATAAGATATAACATTACACGCTTAGGTTCTATTTACCCTACAAGGTGAATCCTTATGTCTAGTTCATCACTAATCTTAAATCAAGCATGACCCTTTTGGGACTCAAGTAAAACTCAATTCGGGAAACTCAATTTAAGATCAAGTATTGTTCTGATATGTTCCACTAAGATAGGCTCTTTTGCGGCTCTTCAGTAGCTAGTATCATTAAATGGGTGATCAACCGAAATAATAAATAAAATAAATACTATCAAAACAAACTGCTACAACAAACATGCAGCAACACATATTTCTAGTCAATAAACTATCAAAATTGTTTATCACTCAACTACAAATAAATTTAGTTCATGGTTTATAAAAGAAAATTAAAGAACAAAGTTTCAGCCATGAAACACATCCCAATGAATAAATAGAAAACACGAAAATAAGAGAAGGATAAGAAAGATTGAGCTCTCAATTGATCTCTGCAATTTCTCCTCTTATTTAGCCTTCAATATCTCTCTTGAATCTTGTTTTTCTTTTGTTTCTTTGTGTTTTTCCCCTTGGGTGACGGCTCTCTTTAATCTTTATGATGTGTGCTTATTTTATAGTTGAAAATTAGGGTAAACGGAAGCCTAGGGCGTGCATAAGTTAGATTAGGAAACTGCAGATCGCAATTCTGCAAGTATCCCGCACGGAATTTTCTCTGTCATTGTTCCAGGATTGCTACAGCAACAGCTACAGCAATGGTTGCTACAGCAACGGCTACAGCAATGGTTGCTACAGCAACGGCTATAGCAATGGTTGCTATAACAACGGCTACAACAATGGTGGCTACAACAATGGTTGCTACAACAACGGCTACAGCAACTGCACTGTTCCAGATTTGTTTCAATTCTTTTTTGTAGCCATGTTCTTCCTCCCTTTTGCCAGCCTATTGCATCAGCATTCCTTTCATGAATTATAAGCTTCTGGAAACCTACAATTATGCACACAATTTTAACACAAATTACTTTAAATGAAGCAAAACTTATTAAGACTAAATTAAAATGAATGTTTATGCAAAATGTAACAAAAATGCAATAAAAACACATCATTTACTCTCTAAGTGATCTTGATTTAAGTCTAGAATATCCATAATAACTCTCATTTCATAGAGTTATCAACAGGTGAAGATCCTCATAAACATCTCAAGGAGTTTCATGTTGTGTGTTCAAGTATGAGGCCTCAAGGCGTGACTGAAAAGCAGATTGAGCTGCGTGCTTTTCCTTTCTCTTTAGATGGGCTAGCTAAAGACTGGTTGTACTACTTGCATCCTGGATCGATTACAATGTGGAATGGTTTGAAGAAGCAGTTCCTCGAGAAGTACTTTCCTGCTTCAAGAGCTGCCAACATCAGAAAAGACATTTGTGGGATCAGACAACTTCCTGGGGAGACTTTGTATAAGTATTGCGAGCGATTCAAACAATTGTGTGCCAGCTGTCCTCAGCATCGGATTTCTGATCAACTTCTTATTCAAAACTTTTACGAAGGACTGTCATTGATGGATATGAGTGTGATAGATGCTGCTAGTGGAGGTGTGTTGGTGAACAAGACTCATACTCAAGCATGGGAGTTGATCTCAAATATGGCTGCCAATGCACAACAGTTTGGCAGCAGACAAGATCACACTTCAAGGAAGGTAAATGAGGTAAATATATCTTCTATTGAACAACGTTTAGATAAACTTACTTCTCTTGTGAAAAAGTTTGTTGTAGGTAATGTGCAACAGGTGAAGACTTGTGGCATTTGTTTCAATATGGGTTATTCAACTGATATGTGTTCGACACTTCAAGAAGAACTCGTTGAACAAGCCAATGCAGTTGGAGGATTTCCAAGCATGCCTCAGAGGAGGTATGATGCTTATGCACAAACATATAATTCGGGATGGAAGGATCATCCCAACTTCAGCTACGGAGTTAGGTCGTCAAGATTCCCACAACAATACCCACCAAGACAACCAGCCCCTCCACAGTCAAACTCCAAGTTAGGTATATCTCTTGAAGAAATTGTTAAATCACTTGCACACTTAATAATTTTAGCAGGCAACTACAATAAGCATTCAGATTTTAGAGAACCAAATGAGTTAATTGGTGACTACAATGAGCCGCCTGAAGTCTCAAGTATCAGGGAGATTGCCTTCACAATATGAGGTGAATCCAAAGCAAAACGCTAGTGCTGTCATCCTTAGAAGTGGGAAGGAGTTGCAAGAGTCTAGTAAGAAAGTGACAAAGCATGTAGAAGATGAGTTTAAGAAGAATGAATTGATGCCTAAATCTCAAGATGCGTAACCCACTAGAACAAAACCCCTACCTGGGGTGATACCTCCTCCTTATCAGCTGCTCAGCTACTTGAATTACCTTTTTTAGCTCTAACAACATTTCAATCTCCGAGAAAAGTTGATGCTCTGTTATCCAAAGGTAATTGGAGGCTGGCATTCTGAACCCACATGGAGTGCAGTATGACATATAGATGTGCACATCCATATGACCAGGGTGCAACAAAGTAAGGTCAAGCTTGTCTTTATGATTAGTTTTGACTATCATGATCCGTTCATCACCATAACCTAACCATAATCTATTTATGAAGGTTAGCATTCTTGATAAGGTGGCCTGAAAATAAGAAAATTACAATACATGATTAAGTCATGGATGTTTATTGTTGTGCAAATTTTATTGTACTCATAAGTGCACAAATCTATTGTAATATAGATTTATAGTGACAAGTGTCGATCCCACGAGAAGGTAGATTTAATTATGTGTAGGGTTACTTTTCTAAGTGTATATGTGAATTGGCTGGAGATGATTTTTTAACAATACTAAGATTTAAAATAAAAATGGCGAGAATAAATTAAGGATGAAAATAATTCAAATAAAACACTTGAGTTTTTGGATTCACACTCAACACTTCATCATAGGCTTAATATTCCTTTTTATTTCCAATTAATTTATGAGGAAATATTTTCACTCTTCATAAGCCTAATTCTATTAAATATAGCTTCAAGTGCTTAGTGTGCCAAAGGGTAATGGTCTTTCGCTAATTGTAGTGTCGAGTACAAGTTGTGCCAGATGATAATAATCATTCTGTCGACAACGTAGATGATAATAATCCTTCTGTCGACAACGTGGCAAGACCGTCCACTACATAACTTAGATGCCCTCTCTATCAACACTGAGTCAAGACGACCCATAAATACTAGAGGTGAGGCACTTTCTAATAAATATACTATAAAGTGCTCATTGTGCCAAACAGTAACAATTTTTCACTTCAAAACCAGTATACCGTTTAAAATCTAAACAAGATACATTGGCTGTCAATAATGAGTCAAAACAACCACATAAATTAGAGATGAAAAGAAAATAAACTTACCAAATTAAGCTCATGAATTATGTTGAGACTTCCCCTTCAACCCAAACTTGAAATTAAATTAGCCACTGATGATTGAACTAGGGGTAAAATGATACTTTTATTAAAATACGTAGAAAATACAAGATGAAGAGAGAATTACAGAAAATAGAGCTCAAATTTAGATTTAGAGCTGTCAAATTTGGGGAGAGAGTCCTTTACTTATAGATACAATGAGTAAATCATTGTCATAAGATAAAAAGAATTCGGACGCTCGGGATTGCACTGCATGGCAAGATCTGATTGGTTGGAACACATCATTGGTGATGCCACATTAGTATTTTTTTGGTCTAATAGGATGTTGTTACATCATCGGTCAATGCCACATCATCAGTCAATGCCACATCATTGGCTAACACTACATCAACATTTTTTAGTCCAATAAGATACTGACACGTTGTCAGTCAATGCCACATCAGCTAGTCAATACCACGTTAACTGAGCCCCACAAATGTCGTAAAATTATAATCTTATTCTTTATGCCCTTCTTAAGGTTTTCAGTTGTTTTAAGCTTAAAAATACTATATGTTTTGCTGTCCGACTTCTCGTTAATTGTAAAATGACAAAATACTCATAAAATATATAAAATACTTAAATTATAATAGAACACATATAATTAAAGTTTAAAGGACTTAAATACATAAAAGTAAAAATATTAGTGAGGCTTAGAGTTTAGAATGATGATTTTACCCCTTGTAAATATGCATTCTCAGCACTCAAAATATATAGTTATTATTGATTTGAACAACCTTATGAACTATATTAATACTCCAAGCATTATCTTTTGAAATAATAAGTAATAAATTGAGAGGTCAATTATCTTACCGGAGTAATGCTGCTCAAAGATGAAGTTCAACCATCTACAAATCACCTATATGGGCATAATGTGTTTGGAAGCCCATGTAATGACCATATAAATTGCATCAAACCATCAAGTGGCATTTTTGTCCCTCTTATTTCTTGTTATTTCTACTCTAGGAATTAATAATCTAAAAAGTTAAATCCTACAAAGAATAGTCTCTGGATGAACCAATTTATACAGACTGATTTAGTACTTGAAATCTTTTTTCTCAGTATCTCATTATTATTCAGAACCAGTCACCTCAAATGCCATTCTTGCTAATCTTAGAACTAGAACATTCTTGTTGGTGCCATCAAGAAGTTTCAAATCCTATGGTTCCACTCACTAGCAAAATTTCCTAAAACTACTAGAAACCACTCAACAAAACTATGTAAAAGAATACAAAACTAATTGAAAACAAGTTCCTTATTAGCAACTTTAATGAGAGAGTAGCTTAACTTAGCTAAGAGACTTAGTTTTTAAGCAATTAAGAAGGAAAATCATATTAAATGTTCTATTGTTAAGAATCATCAAGTAAAAAAAAGAATATAGGGTGACAAGAGTAACTTATTTCCCTAATCATTTCATAAATCATACAAATAAGTTTTTGCAACTCTGGCCCTTGCAAGCTTGTCCTCCAACTCAATGCAGCAATCGATGTCCTCCATAACTAGAATGGACTTGTTTTCTGTGGAAATCAATATCTACCTTAAGTCCTTATTTCCCTCTATGAGGAAATACATACTATTTTGAGGACCAAAATGCAATCGAGGAAATTTTTCTCAATCTTAATGCAGATCGACTTCAGTTGAACGGTCAATATGCAAATAAATTGTTGATGTGGCTAAGAGGTTATTAAGTTTGTTAGATTGTTTTTAGAAAATTTCTAGAATAAAAAGGGCTAGTTCACAGCACCTGATGTATCAATTTTTTCTCTTTCATTTCTTCCTGAAATCGGGTAATTCTTGTTTTAGAGAAATCTTTATAATGTCCTTTAGTAATCTAGTCTTTGTGTAATCAACTTTAAGTAATGAAAACTTCTAATTTTTTTCTTTTAATCTGGTAGCTCATGTTTAGTGTTGGTTTGTGGGTTCTTAGTTCAATTTGGTTTCTTTTCTGGTTCTTTGATTCTTTTTTATGTCGATCAATTACTTAATTACAGTTCTTAATGAATTAGCCATTAAAACACAACAAATGGTATCAGAACCTTGATGGATCAGTAAGAGATAAGACGAAGGGAAGGAAATGCTTTTATTATAAAAAAGTAAGGCCATTACATCAGAGATTATGCTGAAAAGAAAAATGATGAGAAAGAAAGAACATGGGATGCAGTAGTGGCCTCTGATGATTCATCTGATGATGGATATCATAGTGCTAACTTGTTGGTGGCTTCAAATAGTAACATCTGAGGTTAGAAGGTCCTTGACTCAGGTTGTTTCTTTCATTTATGCCCTAGTAGAAGTTTCTTTTATGAGTATGAATCTGTGGATGATGGTAGAGTCTTGATGGGAAACAACAATGCATGTGAGGTTGTTAGTATAGGTTCCGTCAAAATTAATATGTTTGAATGAGTTACAAGAACTTCACATGATGTGAAGCATGAACATAGGCTAGAGAGAAATTTGATCTTCTAGATATGTTAGATAGTTTGGGATACTTCTTTAGATCTGAAAATGATTGTTTGAGGATCATGGAAAAGTCTAAAATGGTTATGAAAAATGTAAAAAAGAATGACTTTTATATGTTAGAGGGGTCATCAGTACCTGTGTCAGTTGTAATACCTATTATTTCTAAGGTTGATAGAAACATGTTATGGCATCTCAAACTTGGCCATATGAGTTTTAAAGGGATGCAAGAGGTTAGCAAGAAAGGGTTACTTTGTGATGATAAAATACATAAGTTAGAGTTAAATGAAAACAGCATTTTTGGTAAGGCACACAAGTCCAAATTCATAAAGGGGATGCATGTGGCTAAGTGATTGACACTAAAAATTATACATTTAATAAGGATAAAATTATTAATTTTTCACTTATTGTGTCGATTAATTATCTTAATACTCCCCAAATGTATTTTTATGTTAAATTAATTCGTAATATGTTAATTTTTATCTTGTAAATATTTTTTCAGGAATAAAGATGGAATTGGAACGAGAAGTGGGAACAAAGGATAATTACTGGAGTCATTTGGAAAGCATTATTGAGTAGATGTAATTAAAAATAATAAATAAATAAAAAAATAAGTGGGCAATCATGTATAATATAATATAACATAACAATAAAAAAATAAAAGAAATGATGCATTCTTATAGGCAAGGAGATGCAGGCGTGAAGGGCATTTGAAAGCTGAGAGAGAGGAGCTAAGCCTAGAGAGAATAGAGTGCAGCTGAGGATTTCTTTCTTTATTTTCTTTTCTTGTTTTCTTCTGTATCAATTTTCTTGTAATATATTCATAAGTTTGTCAAAAAGTAAAAATATTGTTTTGTTTTCTTTCAATATGAGTGGCTAATTTTACTAAGCTGAGGTGAAGGGTGAAGTTCAAAGTTTCAAATCGTAAAATTAATTACTTTATCAAGTGAGTTTTGAGTTTATTTTATTCTTTTCTGGTTATTTTTATGTCATGTTAATTTATAAATTTCTTTGGATCTGTATGGTATTTTAACATAATATTGACACATTAATATAGTGTGGCACATTAGGTACTTGATTCCATGCTTATTCACTCACATAGTTAGTCAAGAATTCAATGATATAATAATTGACTAGTAAAAGTGAGGCAAAATATAAAAAATGAGAGAGTATTAAAATTATAGCTAGAATACTGAGAGTGGATCCCGTAACCATAGCATATTTTAAAATTAATTTCTAGTGATTTCTTTTCTCGTAATTAAATTTCTTTGTTTAACAAATTGATAATTAGATTTTAAATTCCCTATGGTTCGATCCCGGACTCATCTGATTATATTATAACTAGATACTCTTATACTTGGGAGTAATACACTTTTGAAACGTGTCACTAAACAAGTTCTAAATTATGTGCATACTGATCTTTGGGGGCCTGCTCAAGTTTTTTCGTTAAATGGGAGAAGATACTTAATGTTAATAATAGATTATTACTTTAAGAATGCATGGATTTATCTATTGAAAACCAAAGATCAAGCCTTAGAGAAGTTTAAAGTTTGGAAGGCTTTGGTAGAGACTTAATCTAGTTTCAAAGTGAAGTGCCTGAGTACTGACAATGAACTTGAATTCTGCAACAAGGAATTTGAGGAGTTTTGTTAGATATGGGGAATCACAAGGCACAAAACTATGAGATTCAACCCTCAGCAAAATGGTTTGGTTAAAATGATTAACAGAACCTATGTTGATAAAATAAGATGCCCGCTGATCAACTCTAAGTTCACATTTTTTGAGTTGAAGTTGTCTCTACAGCCCGTTATTTAGTGAATAAGAGTCCTCCTATAGCCATTAAGTTCAAAACACCTGAAGAAATCTGGTCTGGGAAGCCTGTAAGTTACAAACATCTTAGGATATTTGGATGTTCTATATATGTTCATATCAAACAGGGAAAACTTGATGCAAGAGATATTAAAGGTATGTTTGTGGACTATTCAAATGGGATAAGTTATAAGGTGTGGTGTGGAAAAAATCATAGGTGTTTAATACGTAGAGATGTTCAATTAAATGAAGTTACAATGATCAATAAGTATGATAAGGCTACTTTACACACTGATATGAATGCAAACAAAACACAGGTCACAAGAGTTGTTGATCTCGATTCTCTGATTGAGGTGGAGTCAATTAGTGATCTTGAAGATAATGTGCAATCATAAAGATAATTTGCAACCTACTGAAAGTAATTCACATATTACAGAAGTAACAAATAATGCAATACCACAAGTAACTGATTTGCAACAATATCAATTCGTTAGGGATAAAGAAAGAAGGCAAGTCAGACCACCAGCAAGATATGCCTATGCGGACATAGTTGTGTATGCGTTAATAAGTGGAGAAGATGTTTCTATTAAAGAACTTGACAGCTACAAATAAGCAGTGAATAGTAAACACAACAACAATTAGATTAAAACAATAAGAGAGGAGATGGACTCTTTGACAAAGAATCAGACTTGGGCCTTGGTTCTTAATCCAGAGAATAAGAAAATTATTAGCTACAAATGGATATTGAAGAAAAATAAGGGCATTCCAAGTGTTGAAGACTCAAGGTTTAAAACAAGGATAATTGTAAGGGGATTCACATAGGAAGAATGAATTGATCCAATAGTCAAACATAGTTTAATAAGGATCTTTCTTGCAATGTTTGCTTTACTTGACTTATAACTTGAACAAATGGATGTGAACTCTTCCTTCTTTCATGACAATCTTGAAGAAAAGATATTGATATCATAACTTGAAGGTTTTGAGCACACGGATAAAAAGATCATGTTTGACTTCTGCACAAGGCTCATTATGGTTTAAAATAGTCTCTTAGGCAATGGTATAAGGGATTTGATCAGTTCATGCTCTCTAATAGTTACTACAAGAGTAATTTTGATAGTTGTCTCTATCATGAAGGGATAAACTCAGGTGGATCAATGTATCTACTGTTGTATGTTGAAGATATACTCACTGTTGGCAAAAGTTCTAGAGATATTGAAAAGCCTAAGAATTAGCTCAAGAGAGAATTTAATATGAAAGATCTCGGCAATGCCAAAAGGATTCTTAGTATGGATATACATAGAGATAGGGTTACTGGAGCCTTATTTCTAAGCCAAGAAAGATACATCAACAAGGTATTAGACATGTTTGGGCTGCTAAATTCAAAACCAATTTTGACATCTTTGGGGGCTCAGTTTAAGCTTTCTGATGAAATATATCTAAGATAAAGATTAAGAAGTTTCAAATCATTGAAGTACCATACTCACAAGCTGTTGGGAGCTTAATATATGCAATGGTTTGCACAAGAGAAGACATATCTTATACAGTAAATGTATAACCAGACTCATGAGTAATCCTGGCAAGATGCATTGAGATGTTGTGAAATGTATTATGAGATGCTTGAGAGGTACTTTTGGCCTCGGTTTGGTGTATGGGAGATCTAAATTAGAAGTTAGTGCCATTAAAGATTACGTAAACTTTGATTTTACTGAAGACTTGGATAGGGGGAAGTCAATTTCTAGGTACTTATTCATGCTGGATAGTTGCCTCATCGTTAGAAGGCAACTTTGTAACTTATAATAGGCATATCATCTACTAATGCTGAATTTGTTATTGTAACAGAGGCAATGAAGGGATCTATGTTGCTTAAAGGGCTGTTTAATGAACTTCGATTGAAACAAAAGACATCTTTTATCTTTTATGACAACTAAAGTGTTGTTTAACTCATTAAAAAACTAGGACTATCATGAAAGGATCAAGCACATTGATATGAAGCTACACTTTATCATAGATGAGGTTGAAAAAATGTCTATTGTAGTGACAAAGACAAAGGTAATTCCAACAGTCAAATTCAAGTTTTATCTGAACTTGATTAGTTTTTACGAAGTGGCTTTGGTTGATAAGTTATGTGCTAAAAGATTTTTTTATGTAGCTTCTATGGTCAATAATCAAGCTGAATGCAATCAAGGGAAAGTTTTTGGACTTAAGTGCATATCGACTTCAGTTGAAGGGTCAATTTGCTAATATGTTTTTGACGTAGTTCAGAGGTCGTTAAGTTTGTTAGACTGTTTCTAGAAATTTTCCATAATAAAAATAGCTGGTTTACAGCACCTAGTGTATCAAAATTTTCTCTTTCATTTCTTCCCAAATCATGTGATTCTTGTTTTAGAGAAATATTTGTAATGTCCTTTAGTGATATGATTGTTGTGTAATCAGCTTTGAGTAATGAAAGCTTTTGAATTTTCCTTTATAATATGGTAACTCGTGTTTAGTGTTGGTTTCTGTGTTCTTGGTTCAATTTGGTTTCTTTTCTAGTTCTCTGATTCATTTTGTTCTCAATCGATTAGTTGATTAAAGTTCTTAGTGAATTAGCCATTAAAACACAACACCCTCCGCACGAGACAGCTCCAAGTCATAGACATCAAAATTGAGATAATTAGCCATTGTGGCAATCAAGCTTGACTTCCCGGTCCCTGAAGGACCAAATAGCAAATACCCGCATTTCCACGTCTCACCTTCTTCCCTAGAAAACTCTTTCCTCTTCAGAAACCTCTCAAGGTCATCCATGATTATTTTCTTCTTATTGGTATCTATAGTCAAGGTCTCAAAAGTGGATGGATGATTAAGATTCACTAATTGCCATGGTTTCTGCTGGGTCCATCTCATTTGGGTCCTAACCCAAAGTTAAATAAGTTTGGACAATTAAGTAATTAAAGAAATATTAAAGGGTTAAGTGAAATTTTACATGAAATTTGACTTTTAAAAGCAAGTGAAAGCCATTACCTTAATAGTATGTGCATGCAGGAGAAGCGGCGAGAGAGAGAAAAAAAAAGTCAGTAGAGGTTTTTAATTTGGGAATAGTGATTTTGATCTTTGATTGGACGATCAGAAGACAATTTTAACTCTGTTTTCTCTCAAATTTTGAGGGTAAGTTCCTGGCATTACCGTCTCCAATCCTAGTGGTCTTGATTTTTATTTTATCCTCTCGTTGACTATCATTTAAGATACCCACTTATTAAAGAGAGCTATTAGGTTGGTACTGTAAGTCAAGAATATTGAGATTCTTGATATTGGTAGCCTCTAGTATTATTTAGAGAAGAATTTGTGTTGTAATCTTATTAATATAGTAGAAGATTACATCGGACTATAGTCCCGTGGTTTTTCCGACTTTGAATTTTCTACGTAAAAATTTGTATCTCTTGTGGTTGGTTTTTGCTTTGAATTTATTGGTTTATTTTTCTGCTTATTTATTTGTGGTGCACATCATATTTTAATCACACAAAGAGAGAAAAAAAAATTTTTTTGCTTAATTTGCAGTTGCTTGTGTGAGTCTCTTTCCCAACAGAGTGGTATCAGAGCATTAGGTTGTGATTTTTTATTACTTGCGTGGTTGAGATGGAGGAGTCCTCAGCATACATGATTAAATTAAAATCATAAAATTATGGTATTTGGAAGTCTAGGATGGAAGATTTGTTGTACATGAAAGACTTATATGAATCCATTGAAGGTGAACATGTCAGACCTGCCAATTTAAATGATAAGAAATGAGCTCAATTAAATTATAAGGTCATATGTACTATTAGATTATGGATTGATTAGAGTGTGTATCATTATGTCGCAAAGAAATCTAGGGCTGATGTTCTTTGGAGAAAATTAGAGACGATTTATGAGCAACCAACAACACAAAATAAAGCTAATTTAATGAAAATGCTTGTTAATTTAAAATATAATGAGGGGTGCAGTATAACTGAACACAATAGTGAATTTCAAGACTTAGTTGATCAATTGACTACTGCGAAAATTATTCTAAATGATGAGTGACAAGCATTGTTGTTCCTTACAGATAGGCTACAGTTCCCTCTGAGTCAGATGCACTTGCTTCAGAAAAACACAAAAAGCAGGGGAGAAGTTAAAGCAAAAATTTCCGCAAGTAAAACAATGATAACCCATAGGAATATCTATGTCCCAAAGGAGAAATATGAAGTGCTTTCATTGTCAGAAAATAGGTCACCGTAAAAGAGAGTGTAGATTGTGGAAAAGAGAACATCCGAAAGAAAATGGTGATGCTTAGAAAAATGACAAAGAGAACACTGCAACCATAGCTGACGGTGATTTGTATTGTTTATAATAAGAGTTCAGTAAACCTCACTTGTCATACTAGTAATTGGGTGATCGATTCGGGCGCTTCATTTCATGTTACTGCATATCATGATTACTTCACATCCTATATTAATGATGATTATGGCCATGTTTGGATGGAAAATGAGGGGGCATCCAAGATTGTGGGCATATGAGATATTTGCTTGGAAACTGGCATTGGCTATAAGTTGTGTCTTAAAGATGTCAAACTTGTACTGGATATTCGTCTTAATTTGATCTTTGCAGGCAAGCTTGATGATGATGGTTATACCAACCAATTTGGTGAAGGAGAATAGAAGTTCACTAAACGCTACCTCGTGTTAGCTAATGGGACGAAAATAAACACTCTCTATATGATAGAAGCCAAGATCAAGAAAGAAGATGTGAATGTGGCTCTAAAAGATTCTGACATTAAAATATAGCATAAAAAGTTTGGTCACATTGGTGAGAAAATATTAGAAACTCTTGCTAGAAAATAATTTCTACCTAGCTTTGCAGGTATGTCCTTCAAGACTTATATTCATTACTTAGCTAGAAAGACACACAAAGTAGCTTTTAAAAGTTTTTCTCCATCTAGAAAGTCACATTGATGTTTGCATGATGTAAAGTATATCAATAGGAGGTGCACTTTATTTTGTGACTTTTATTGATGATTGCTTTAGAAAAGTGTGGGTTTTTGCTTTGAAATCTAAAAACTAGGTGCTTGATATGTTTAAGTTCTTTCATGCTTATGCTGAGAGAGAGACAAAAAGAAAATTAAAATGCGTCAGAGTAGATAATGGTGGTGAGTATAGAGGACCATTTGAGTAATATTGTGAATCCCATAAAATAAGACTTGAGAAAACTGTACCAAAGACCCCACAGCAGAAGGATGTAGCAGAAATGATTAATAGAACAATTGAAGAGAGGGTCATGTGTATGTTTTCTAATGTTAAGCTTTCTAAATCTTTCTGGGGGGAAGATATGTGTATTACAGTTGACTTGATTAACATTTCTCCTTCATCTCTATTAGATGGCAATATACCTGAGAGAGTTTGGACTGGGAAATATGTTTCTTATAAACACTTGAGAGTGTTTGGTTGTAAAGCATATGTTCATATCCCAAAAAATGAGAGATCGAAGCTTGATGATAAAGCCAATGAATGCATTTTCTTAGGCTATGGGCATAAAGAATATGGGTACAAATTATGGGATCTAGTGGCAAGAAAAATGATCAGAAGTAGAGATATGTTCCTTGAAGATCAAATAATTGGTGATGCAGAGAAGAGTGACGAGCCTCAGTCATCTCCATAGATTCCTATTATTCCAAGTTCAATTTCTCCACTTATAGTTCATGATGATAATAGGGGAGCTGAAGAGGATAATAATGATTGTCCAGCAGAACTAGTTGACCAAGCACCTCTAGAACTACATGCACCACCAGTTGAGCCAACATTGAAGAGATCCACCAGAGAACGACAACTTTTCACTAAATATCCTCCACATGAATATGTGATACTTAGAGATGAAAGGGAGCTAGAATGTTTTGAATAAGCCATATCTCACCATCATAAAAGTAAGTGGGTTAAATTCATCCAAGAGAAGATGAAATCCTTGAATGAGAACCACACTTATGACTTAGTGAAGCTCTCTAGAAGAAATAGGGCATTGAAGAAAAAATGAGTTTACAACTTGAAAACTGAAAATAACTCACAACATCAATACAAGGCTAGATTAGTTGTGAAGGCTCTCAATTAGAATAAATGTGTTGACTTTGAAGAAATATTTTCTTCTATGGTGAAGATGTCGTCTATCCGAGTTGTTATGGGATTAGCAGGTAGCTTGAACTTAGAGATAGAACAACTTGATGTAAAGACAACTTTCTTACACGACGACTTAGAGGAGGAAATATATATGGAGCAACCTGAAGGGTTCAATGTCAAAGCAAAGAAGAACTTGTGTGCAAGTTGAAGAAAAGTTTGTATGGGCTAAAACAGGCACCAAGACAGTGGTACAAGAATTTTGATTTTTTAATGAAGAATCATGGTTTTAGCAAGACTATATGCGACCATCATGTTTTTGTGAAGAAGTTTGGTGATAATGATTTCATCATTCTTTTGCTTTATGTGGATGACATGTTAGATGTGTATAAGAGACAGTCATGTTTTTGTGAAGAAGTTTGGTGATAATGATTTCATCATTCTTTTGCTTTATGTGGATGACATGTTAGATGTGTATAAGAGACAGTCATGTTTTTGTGAAGAAGTTTGGTGATAATGATTTCATCATTCTTTTGCTTTATGTGGATGACATGTTAGATGTGTATAAGAGACAGTCATGTTTTTGTGAAGAAGTTTGGTGATAATGATTTCATCATTCTTTTGCTTTATGTGGATGACATGTTAGATGTGTATAAGAGACAGTCATGTTTTTGTGAAGAAGTTTGGTGATAATGATTTCATCATTCTTTTGCTTTATGTGGATGACATGTTAGATGTGTATAAGAGACAGTCATGTTTTTGTGAAGAAGTTTGGTGATAATGATTTCATCATTCTTTTGCTTTATGTGGATGACATGTTGATTGTCAGCCAAGATGTTAGTAATATAGAAAATCTGAAGAGAGAGCATAACAAGTCTTTTGCAATGAAGGACTTGGGACTGGCGAAATAGATTCTTGGCATGAAGATTTCCCGCGATAAAAAAGTTAGAAATTTATGGTTATCTCAATAAGCATATGTTGAAAGGGTTCTTAAAAGATTTAATATGGGCAAGGCAAAATTTATTTGTTCTCCACTTGCAGGCCATTTCAAGCTTAGTTCTGAGTATTGTCCTACAACTGAGAAAGAGAAGCAAGAGATGAAATGAGTTTTTAATGCTTCAACAGTTGGTAGTTTGATGTACACCACGATTTGTACAAGAATAAATATTGCTCATGTAGTTTGTGTAGTCAGTCGATTTCTCTCCAGTCCGGGCAAAGAACATTGGACAACAGTAAAGTGGATTCTTAGATATTGGTGACAAACCTGTGTTACAAGTATACACGAATACAGATATGGCGAGAGATATTAATTCTAGAAAATCATTATCATGATATTTACTCAACTTTGCAGGGGGAACAATCTCATGGCAGTCCAGACTTCAATAGTGTGTTTGCCTTGTCTACCACCAAAGCATAGTATATTGCAATCACTAAAGGTTGCAAAGAAACTTTGTGGATGAAGAATTTCCTATAAGAGATTGTTGTGAAGCAAGACAACTTTATTGTGTACTGTGACAGTCAGAGTGCCATTCACTTGGCAAAGAATTCGACATATCTTTTGAAATCAAGTATATTGATGTGAGGTATCATTGGATACGAGATGTGCTTGAGAACAGATAGTTGTAACTTGAAAAGATACACACAACGGAAAACGAGTTAGATATGATGATAAAGTTATTACCTAAGGAGAAGCTGAAAAATTGTATGCAAAAAGCGGGTTTGGTGGTGCCTCCGACATGATCTGGAGGGGGAGATTTGTTGGATCCATCTCATTTGGCTGGCCTAAGCCCAAAGTTAAATAAGTTTAGGCAATTAAGTAATTAAAAAACATTGAGGGGCTAAGTGAAAATTTACATGCAATTTGACTTTTAAAAGCAAGTGAACGTTGCTGCCTGTGCGTGCAGGAGAAGCCAAAGAGAGTGAAACAAAAGCCAATAGAGGTTTTTAATATGGGAATAGTAATTTTAATCTTGGCGATTTTAACTCCATTTTCTTTTAAATTTTGAAGGTAAGTTCTTGTCATCGCTCTTTATAATCTTAGTGATCTTGATTTTTATTTATCATCACGTTGTCTATTATTTATGATATTCACTTGTTAGAGAGACAGTTATTAAGTTGTTACTATAAGTCAAGAATATTAAGATTTTTGATATTGATAGCCTCCAGTATTATTTAGAGAAGAATTTGTGTTGTAATCTCATTAATATAATGAAAGATTATATTGGACTACGGTCCCGTTGTTTTTTTACTTGGGTTTTCTAAGTAAAAATCTATGTCTCTTGTGGTTGATTTTTGCTTTAGATTTATTATTTTATTTTTCTGCCTATTTATTTATGGTATACATCCTGCTTTAATCACACAAAATTAAAGAAAAAAAGTTTTGTTTCCGCTTAATTTTCAACTGCTTGTGTGATTTCCTTTCCCAATAGTTGCTACTCCCCTTCTATTGATACTTCCCCTCTATAAGACCTCGAAGTAAAAAGCTTCAAAGTATTCTTTGCTTGCTTAACTCTTGAGATTTTTCTCACGACATGAGGTATGTAATTACCCAAGATAGTGCCTTTATGCTTCCTGTGGAATCTCAGCTCAAAGAATGGGAATTGGGGCTTAACCATAGTGTTGCCTTTATTATGAACCTCATGCTCTGGGGCTGGTTTTGTCCCAAATCTCCATTTTATTCGACAAGAATCAACAATCTCTTCATTCTTTTCAACAAAAAGTGAAACTTTGGTTTCCTTCTCTGTCAAACAGATATCTATTCTATTCACATTGGGAGGGATTTTGTGTTCAAGATAAAGTTGTGCACTAAGAGTGTTTTTTTTGTTGGGGCCATCATCATACTCTTCAATGACAGACGTTTACTCACTAAAAATTCTTGCGACAAGACTTCGGAATATATGATCAATGTAGGCACTAACCTCAGGAGGCAAGAACTGACGAGCTTAGGATCGAATAAGCATATAAAGGTAGCTGCTGCAGATGCTACAACAGACATCATGGTCGTTATGGATGGCCTCTAGTCCACAACTCTTTAATTTCAAATTTTAATAAATTTTTTTTATATCGTATTAGCTTTTACTGTTTAAGTACATTTTGTTATGCTGCCGAATTTCAAAAATATAGAAAATAGTCTTTAGAATTCAAATTAATTAGGTTCTTATGTCTCCGTTGTGACTAAAACTGAATGAATTAAATCATTATCGTACCTATATAAGGATACCTCTATTCTGTTACTCAAATTGTATGAAATTGAATGAATTCTAAAGATCATCGATCCCTTGCCAACTTTGCCACCTGGAAGTGGAAAAATTTTTAATCTATTTGTGAGATTTAAGTAAATTTTTTAGTTTTATTCTTGTGAGAATTCAAACTTCCAGTTATGGCTTCAGACAAGTTTAAAAGTCTTTTATTTTATGTTTTTTTTTAATTATTTAGTATAATAACAATTCAATTCCATACCAATCCATATGAATGTGGTTGAGACTCCAGACTCCCCCCCCCCCTCCCCCCCCCCCCAAACAGAAGTCTCAAATAAATGGCACCCAATTAATCATTTAGCTTAACAACAACCAAATTCCTAGTACGTACTAACTATTTCTTTCTCTTTTGAAACTAGCTTTAAAAATAAAATAAAAAAAGAAGAAGACTGATTGGAGAGAAAATTTTTGAATTATGGAAACTATAAAAACCTAGTTTTAGGAGGGAAATTTGAGTTAAACTTGAAAAATAGCCAGGGAACATGCATACGGATTTAAGAGAGGGAGAGAGAGAGTCAATTCTAGTTAACTTATTTTACAAAATGCTTAGGGCACCCAGACACCGCCATTGAATAGGTTGAAAAATATTGAAGGGACCAAAAAAGTCACCCGGAACATAACCGCCCCTTAATTCACCTCCTCTGCTCCCCGCCGATATTCACTCAGAATGAAATCACTTGTTTTAACTTAAAATTTTTAATTCTGAACCTCAAAAAGCCAGAAAAATAAGATAATGCAATTAAATATTTTTGCACTGGACATGGATATATAAATAAACAAGGGCCCATTGCAATAATTTCGCCTGAGGCCCCGGGCAACAATGAGCCGTATTTGGTTAAAACACACAGCAAATATGTAAGAAAGAAATAATTATCATTAAACAACATAAAACAAATAGGAATAAATAATATTCAGCATTGGTAAGCAAATAAAGAAACTAGGATTAAAAAACATACACAATAGATCTCCGAATGGCCTTTCCGCAAACTTGCTCCTAAATTATTTGATGACCTGAAATGATCAGAACACACAACCAAGTGCACGCAGTAAATACACTTTTCATAGATAATATCATTTTCACACATTATATGCGACATAGATTTCAAGCCAAACCCCGTCACTACCGGTCATTTTTTGAGGAAACGAAATACCCAGATATATGTTATATATCACTAAGATAAGTACCAAGTGAAACTAAGGAAAAAAAAAAAAAAAAAGCTACTTGCTGACTTCCATACAAATCTACTGAGTCTCCACTTCATCGGTTTTCTCAGAAAGCTCTTGAATATTTTCTGCTCCCCTTGCTGTTTCTTCTGCTTCTTTAGCTTTACTTTCACCAGTTTCCCTCTTCTTTATCTGAAGAAACTGAATTAGCCCACTAAGTGCAATTTTGGGCACCTCATCCCTCATCAGTTGCTCAGCTACATCAGCAGGAGTCACCTCTACTTTCTCTATCAACTCTTCAACCTCCAAGAAAAGTGGATGCTCGGTGATCCCAAGGTAGTTTGAGGCCAGCATTTTGAATCCACATGGAGTGCAATAGGACATATGAATGTGCACGTCCATACGGCCTGAGCGCAACAAAGCAGGGTCAAGTCTGTCTTTATGATTAGTTGTGAATATTATGATCCGCTCATCTCCACAACTGGACCACAATCCATCAATAAAGTTTAGCAATCCTGATAAGGTCACCTGAAACTGAGGAAAATATGTGATATAAGTCAGGGATGTATAGGTATGATTCGCAAGAACAGCCTTAAGAGCCATAGCACTGGTCTAAGCATTATCTTTTGAAACAATATCTATATAGTTGAGTGGTCTATTATCTTGCAAGAGAAATGTTGCTCCCAGACAAATCTAAACCACCTATAAATATAGTTTGCCACATATCACCTATCTGCATGCAGAGTTTAGAAATCCTTGCAATGACAACATAAGTTGCATCAAATCATAATATGGCACACTTTACCCCTCCAATTTCCTATTGTTTCCCTTCTAGGAATAAGGATGGCAAAAATATCGGGTTCCACAAAGATTCAGAAGATACTGATTCAAAAAAATATGGATTTACACGTTAAAAAATGTCAATCTAAATGCTAATATTAAAGATTTGTGCGGATCTGGATTTAGAACTGGGCACAGTGTAAGTGTATTTGGAAAGCCAAATATCTGAATCCGCATATCTTTTAATTTAAATATTATTTATTAAATTAAAATTCAATTAGCAAATATATAAGTTAAATGACTTAAATGAAAAAAATCTAACCTAACCTTAAAAGTGAAACACACCTGCTTGAAATCTAGGTGGATTTATGATGTTTTTATTTGAGACTTTTTGGTGTTGTCAGACTGGCATAGTTGGTTTTATATTATTCTTGAAGTTTGATTTATATTGTAGTATTTTTGTTTGTGGATTTGTAGTGTTATTGTATGTTATTCTAATGTTGATAGTTTAATTATGATTGGATTTTATTAGGTAAATTAGTTGAATTCCTTTTAATTTTAATTTAGTATTATGCAGATTGTTGAGTTGTGTCCCACATTTGCTAATAAAGGTGACTTACTGGGGTTTATAAGTGGGATATGTCACTTCATCTAATAGATTAGTCTTTTGGGTTGAATACTTAAAAATCCTAAGTTAAGCCTTCTAAAACGTGGTATTAGAGCAAAATCCCAATAGTCATAATGTAGTGGTGGAACAAGTATGTTGGACGAAAGGACTGGGTCCCGCGGTCGTTTCATTCGAGGGAGGATTGTTAAGTTGTGTCACACATTGACTAGTAAATGAGAGTTACTTGGGTTTATAAGTATGATACGCTACTCTATCCAAAAGGCACAGTCCTTTCGTTTGGGAGGAGATAGTTGAGTTTTGTCTCACATTAACTAATAAAGGAAAGTCACTTGGGTTTATTAGTAGGATAGGCTACTCCACTTAATAGGCTAGTTTGCTTAATTGGATACCTAGTATTCATAAGCCAAAACCCCAACACGATTTCAGATATCCAAAAAATCTGCCCACGAACCACACACGTATTACAAGCATCTGGATCGACATACTTTTTTTTGAATCTAAATACAGATGTGGATACCAAAATATCGATGTGGATCCGGATGCAGACGTACCTATATCCAAATCAGGTCCGGCTTTTGCCATTCCTATCTAGGAAATTAGTGATCGGAAAATGGGAGTCCTATAACTATGAGGAAGAGTCTCTAGAGGAGTCGATTTGTTAAAAATGAATAAGAGAAATCCTCTGGAAACAGTCACAAGAAATGCTACCTTTGCCAATCCTAGAATAAGAGTATTCAATGCTGATGCTATCATATAATTTCAGATCCTCTGGGGTCTCCCCATCGGCGAAAGTCCCAAAAATTACTAAAAACCACTCAATGAACACAATGTAAACGAATACGGATATAATTGACAACAAATTCCTGATTTCCAACTTCTACACTGGTGGTAAACATACACCAGATAAGCTTAGCTAAAATATGAGACTCATTTTCACCATGGACGATAAAGAAGGAACATGATATTGAAAATCACAGTATTAAGAATCATTAAATAAAGAAATTAATAGAGGAGAATAAGATCACCCGATTTCCTTGATTACATGCAGAACGATACAAGTCGGGAATTGCAGCTTTGGCCTTTGCAAGCCTGTCCTGCATTTCAAGGCAACAATCAATGTCCTCCACGACCAGAATGGACTTATTCTCTGTGGCAATCAATATCTGCCTTAAATCCTTATTTCCCTCCACACTAGACAGCTCCAAGTCATAGACATCAAAATTGAGATAATTGGCCATGGCAGCAATCAAGCTTGATTTCCCGGTCCCTGGAGGACCATACAGCAGATACCCCCGTTTCCATGCCTTGCCAACTCTCTTATAAAACTCTTTCCTCATCAGAAACCTCTCAAGATCATCCATTATCATCTTCTTCATATCAAAATCCATAGCTAAGGTATCAAATGTGGCTGGATGATCAAGATTCACTGATTGCCAAATTTCTGTATCTCCTCTATAAGGAAACAGTGTAAAAAGCTTCAAAGTTTTCTTTTTCTTGCTTAACTCTTTAGATTTCTTCAAGATGTGAGGAATGTAAGTACGCAAGACAGTGTCTTTATGCTTCTTGTGAAATCTCAAAGCAAAGAATGTGATATTTGATTTAACCAAATAATTCTGATTATTGTGAACCTCACGCTCTGGGTCTGGTTTCGACTCAAACTTCCATTTTAGCTGAACCCCATTAAAGACATCAACAATTTCTTCATTTCTTTCAAGAGAAAGTGAAACATTTGTTTCCTTCTTTGCCAAGTTGAGTTTAATTCTTTTCACATAAGGTGGGATTTTGGGTTCAAGATAAAGCTTTGCAGCTTTAAAGAGCTTGTTTTGGTTGAGGCCATCATCATATTCTTCAATGAGCAGAGTTAACTCATTGCAAAATCTTGCTATTAAGTTTTTGAGTTTAACATCAATGAAGGCACTAACCTCATGAGGCAAGTAGTGGCGAGCAAATGATTGAACGAGCATAAATGTAGCAGCTGCAGATGCTGCAACAGACATCATGGTCGGTAGGGATGGTATCTGGGCACTGTCAAAAAACATTTTTTTTTTTTTTTGCCGTTTGGTTTGTGGGGAAAAGAATGGTTTTTGAAGTGGTTTTATTTCGAGAAAGTGAACATGATTGAGTTAAAAAAGAAAGAAAATGGTGTGGAATTGAAGATGTTTTAAGCTATGAAGGTTTTCAAAAATGGTAGGAGTGAGGTAAATGCATTATGCAGAAGATTTGACTATTTGTCGGCAGTTGAGTGCAAAGCCAAAAATAGAATAATTTTCTTTTTTTAGGTTCGGTTGGACTTTGCCCCTCACTTCCTCTCACATTGTTTCTCTTTTTTAGATTCGATTGGACTTGCCTCTGACTACCTCTCACTTCGACCCTTTTTTTTTAGGTTCGATTGGACTTGCCTCTCACGTGCTTGTACAAAAAAATAATATTGTAGTAAATATTATTTTTGAGAAATCCTCTATTCTTTATTTTCAGAGATCCACACAAAAAAATAAAAATATTATTTATATTTATATATTTCATTCATTTAAATTTCATACCAATTCAAGTCCATTCATATCTATAAAAAAATAAAAGCCACTTATATTTTACTTCTATATAGATATTAACAGATCTCACTTATTTAGAACACTTAGAATTTGCTCAATGGTTTAGTCTCACTTTCACAGGGCTTTTCCTATTATTTATAAATTCACCACCATCAATGTGAAATAACTTTAACAATCTCTCCTCATACTTCGAATCTCCTTATCAAATGGTTGGGCTAAAATTATTGGTGAACCTAAACTTTAATACTAGTATTAGGTAGTCTTAACCGCAATACTTAATTTGTTATGATTATGATAATTTAGCTGAAACTTTTCGAGTGAAAGACTTGGAAAGAAATTTCAATCCCCAGGAACTGTAGCGTTAAGTTAAATTCATTGTCTTAGACTGGTTATCAAAGAAATGAAAATTACTCGAAAACGAATATATTGACAAGTCCAGTGATCCTCTTTTAAAAAAAAAGGTTAAAAAAATAATGTATTGACAAGTGCAGGGTTAGGTTATGATTTTACAAATAATGCTATTAGTTATTTGCAAATGATTCTGAAAGGCAAGTTAAATTTTGTTCTTAAGAAAGTCTCATTAAAGTTGGTTGATTAAAAAAAGCATGGATCCGATGCTGTCCGTAAGTTGGAGCATCTCCAAACATAGCAGGTTCCTTCTTTCTTTTTTTAGTCTCTGTGGACCTTTCATTATAACTTTCCGTTACTTTTTTTTAAAGTGGCTCCAGTGGAGTCGATACGGAGGGCCTCACCTTTCAAGGAATAATCATGAGATGGTGGAACCCACAATCTCCTTTTTCTACAGACACTTTCTTCATCCAATGGCTCTGGTTTTTTTATTTTTCATTGTAAGATCATACAAGGGCACCGAGTAACATCAAACTTGACCCTCAAAATTCTTTTTAATTAGCTTGGACTTGATAATCTGCCCTTGTCTTTGAATTAAGGAAACTCAATCAGGTGCTTCAGCGAAATCTCAGGACCCTCATTCTTCAGCAACTGCTTACCAACATCTACAGGAGTCCCCAATGCATTCTGCATTATCTCTTTGATTTCGGATATAAGTGGAAGGTCTCTAGCTCACAGACAATGGGCATGCCCGGCATTGCCGAGTCTAATCAGTCTTTATGATTCGTCATGAATACGAAGATTCTCTCATGTCCAATGCTGGACCACAATTCATGACCATCTATCGTGAAAGTGCCACCTGTCTAAAAAAAATGGAATGAAATATATAAAACCACTGTGTACATGAAGTTTGGCTTGAACTTTAATTGACAATGAACGAGTTGCCTGGCTTGATCGGTTAGGTCCAAGGACATCAACAAGAGTGTTAGAACGGTGCGTTTACTTTCCGGTTTATCTACTGTTTATTTAATTGTAGTTAGAATGGATTGGAAAATCTAGATGGATTGAAATTAAAATAAGAAATTAAAATAAGAAATTAAAATAAAAATGATTTATTTTAATATGACATTAGAATGGGTAAAAATTAGAGTCGGTTAGAATCGAAATAGAGAATGAGAATTAGAATAAATTATTTACTTGAGTTGTATTGTTTATTTTATTTTATAATTAAAATAAATTATCACAAATTCCTAAAATGACCTTAAATATAATTATATATCTGTTCACTAAGAAAATAAAGAATAAATGATTTCAGCATTTTTATAATCACAACTATTATAATAAAATAATAATTAGTAATTAATATAATAGAATAATAAAATGATGACAATACTATTATTATATTAACTATTACAATTATAATGATAGTTCTTGCGTTAAAATTATCATTATAATAGTAATAGTAATAGTATAGTTATTTTTTATTGTAATAATTATAATTAATAATATTTACCATAAAAATAATATTACTATTATTATAATTATAAGTGAAAATAATAATAATTTTTTTAAAACAATAACAACAATAATAATAATAACTGTTATTGTTATACTTTTATTATTATTATAATTATATCTATTATTATTATTATTTTATTTAATATCTGAATGAGGTAAAAAATGATTTTTTTTGTTTTATTTAAAGGTTAAAATATCAATTCATTATTCATTTTCATTCCTTATTTCTATTTCCACAATTCGAGCTCTCCTATTCCCAAATTTATGGGTCCCATTCAAAATTCATTTCTACTCCTTGATATTTTTAGTAAGTTTTGTTCTCTTCTTCAGCAAATTTTGATGATTTTAATATGTTAAATGATTTTGGGCCTCCCTTAACTTCAAAAGTAGGATTGGCCATTTATCTGTCCGGTTCAATTCTATCCATGAATCGTGTTAAAACAAAATTATTTTGTTCTTTAGAATATAAACTAATACAAACCAAATTAAAATTAGAGATAAACTGAATATGGATGACAATGAGGTAGGTCGGGGGTGAGGAGACCTACCCCATTCCTCACCTCATTAAAAAATTTTAACTTCATTCCCCACCCCATTCCCCAATAAATTTAGTGGGGTAGGGATGGGGAATCCCCATGTGGAGAATAATTTCCCCATCCCTACTCTATTTCTCATTTACTTATTTTATAATAGTGAGACTTAAAATAAAATTATCACCATATTATAAAGTATTTAAATTATTTTTAAAAAATTTCTAAAAGTTTGAAACAAAATCTTAAAATTATATCAAAACTGAAAAATATTTGAATTGAGCAATATCTTAAAAGGGAAAAAAAACATAAGAAAAAATTATATTATAGGGTTTTCTTTTATTCATATTCTATTTATATTACATAAAAATAAAAAATTATTAATTGACATTATAGTTGATAAAATAAAATAATTAAATAAGAATTAAAAATATATTTATATATAATGAGAATTATGGTGGGGAGTACAAAATCAAACATCATCCAGTTAAGAATTTAAAAATTATTTTTCTCTGATTTCTCACCTCATTTCCAAAAAATTATTTAAAATTTTTAGGGTTACATGAAACCTCAAACCGAACTAACAAAAGCGAACTATTTGCCATCCCTAGAACTGAACCGACCAAAAGTAATTCAATTTGATTCCGTTCTATTCGATTCGGTTCAATATAAAAAAGAACCCAATTATAAGATTTGAGATTTTGAGCAAATATCTCGTATGCAATGAGGTAGGGTGGGGGTGAGGAGACCTACCACATTCCTCACCCCATTAAAAAAATTTACCTTCATTCCCCACCCCATTCCCCAATAAATTTAGTGGGGCGGGGATGAGGAATCCCCATGTGGAGAATGATTTCTCCATCCCCACTCTATTTTCTATTTACTTATTTTATAATAGGTATAGATACATGATTTTAGTAAATTAAAAATTAGAGACTTAAAATAAAATTATCATCATATTATAAGGTATTTAAATTATTTTAAAAAAAATCTCTAAAAGTTTGAAACAATATCTTAAAATGATATCAAAACTGGAAAAATATTTGAATTGAGCAACATCTTAAAAGAGAAAAAAAAACATAACAATGTTTTAAAGTTGAAAAAAATTATATTATAGGGTTTTCTTTTATTCATATTCTATTTATATTACATAAAAATAAAAATAAAATTATTAATTGACATTATAGTTGATAAAATAAAATTATTAAATAAGAATTAAATATATATTTATTTATAATGGGAATTAGAGTGGGGAGTACAAAATCAAACCTCATCCAATTAAGAATGTGAGAATTATTTTTTCTCCATTTCTCACCTCATTTCTAAAAAATTATTTAAAATTTTCTCTAGGGGTAGAGTTACATGAAACCTAAACCGAACTAACAAAAGCGAACCATTTGCCATCCCTAGAACTGAACCGAACAAAACAAAAGTAATTCAATTTGATTCCGTTCTATTCGATTCGGTTCAATACAAAAAAGAACCCAATTATAAGATTTGAGATTTTGAGCAAATATCTCGTACTTTTCACTTTATTGGAAAACACATACATTCAACTGTATTAAATAGCACACTAATATACAAAATAAAGTTCACGGCCTCTCTTTCTCCTCAAAGCCTCAGCTCTCTCTCAAAGCCAAATAAAACCAACTAAAAACAGATTCCAAGCCAACTTCCTTCCGCTCTCAAAACTTTCCTAGAACCCCCATTTTTTCGAGAAACGAACAAAGAAAGTTGAACTGGGGCAAACTGCCGCTTCAATCTGCAACAAACTCCAATCTGTAACAAATTTCAACTACAGGGAATGAAATACAAAGATCAGAGACCTATTTGAGAAGAAACAAATATGCTCCTATATATTAATATGCTGCTTTATTATATTACAAAATGAATGCATGACCAAAAAAAGAATCAAAAGAGCACTGAGTTTTGTTAACTTTTTATGGCCAAAAAAGGTAGAGAATGTGATAGTGACTAAAAAAAACAAAAAACAAAAAAATACGTACAAAAATACAAAGAGAATCTAATCTTTCCTTTTTAAAGGAATATTAAATAATATTATATCAATAAATTAAAAAAAAAACATATAGCTTTTAATAATTAAAAAGATAAATCCATTGCACGTGCCTGCATCAAGTGTAAAGTATTCAGCAAATAAAATATATAAAACGAAATAATTCAATATATATGTATATATAATGAAAAAAAAATTATACGTACAAAAGAATATTCAGAATATAAGTAAAGATAGATTAAAATAAATAGATTAAAAGAAAAAGAGGAAGAAAACGAAACTCAAAGTAAAAGAAAGCTTCGAATTCCAAGGATATTTTTGGGTAAATTTGGGAAAAAAAAATACCTACACTTCCAAGGTTTGGAAAAATAGTTATGAAAATCTTTAAGTTCTCAAAAAGGGATATTAAGAGCCATTTTTAACCACAATACCCATTGAATGTAGTAATTAAAAATTGACCTTAAGTTTTTTTAGTTAATATGTATTTAATATAAATAATATAATCGATCTAGTAAACTAATAATAACATTAAATAATTTTTAACATTTAAACTAATATTAAGATTTTGAATTATTATATTTATTTTAATAATATATTTACATTTATTATAAAGAATCTAAACAACTGTTTGGATTAAATAGATTTTAAATATCTCCCTATTAAAAATATTAGAATTATTTTTTACGTAACTCAAAATAATTTTAATTTTAATTTTAACTTATTTATTTTAACCGTATATTCTATTTATTATTAAAAATTACTCTAATATAATAAAATAGGCCTAATAGAGTGTAAAATATTGAAATATGTTTTAAAAATTAAAATTATTTTAAAATGTATATATTATTACATTTATCTTAATGTCATGTCTCTATTTATTATAAAATTTTGGAGTTAATTTTTTTCGATTTATAGAGTCAAAGGGTATTATGGTGGAAAGGGGGTCTTAGTGTCCCTTATTGAAAACTTGGGGTCTTAATTACCATTTCTCCAAACGTTGGGGTGTAGGTGTTCTTTTTTGCATGAATTTAATCATAAAAATATTTACCCAAAGGAAATTAATGTTAAATTAGGTCCGATGAGCAATTTAACCAAAATGAATTGTACCGATTCGATTTGAGAATTAGTTTATAAAATTCATCAAAGTTGATCGATCTCAGTTTTGGTTTGGTTGATTTTTCAAGGAAATGAATTAAAATCAGAAAAAGAGAATACATAGAATGCCTAACAATGAACTAAACCATATTATCAAAATATCGGTCAAGTCAGGTTCAAAAATTTTCAAATCTAACCCGAAAATAACCATCCATGCATAAAAGAAATAAAGTGGAATGTCTATTCCACATAGTTCAGTTCTTATCTTTTACCTTTATTATGAATGAAAAGAATGGCTGCTGATAGTTGCCTTCTTGCCTGGATGACAACGATGAGCAGCGACGAGAGGTGAGACGGTAATGATGAAAACAAATGAGAGCCAACGACCACGTGACAAAAATGGCATGTGGGCACGCCCATTTTGAAGAAGGGGGCATTGCCTCCTTCTTTGACTGGAATAAAAGAAAAAAACAAAAGAAAAAGAAGAAAAAGAAGAAAGAGAGAAGAAAAAAGAGACGCCGGGCCGAAGAAGAAAAAAAAATAAAAATTAATAAAATAATAATAATTATTATTAAATATTAAATGAACAATAGTCAATTTTAACTATAAAAGGAGGCGCTTCACCTCATTTGCTTTCATCTCAATTTTCAGTTTCTCTTCTTCATTTTCATTTAGAGGGTATTTTAAAGAATTTAATAATTTGAGAGTTTGGGTGTATTGGGAAGTGAGCTAAAATACTACAATACTTATAACTCTTTTTCACTAATAAAATATTTTCCTTATGTTTTCGTCCATAAACGTAGGCTAAAAGCCGAACCACGTAATTTTCTGGCATCTTCTTTTGTGCTTGTTCTTTATTTTTCTTCCAATTTCATTTTAGCTGCGTGTCTGCTTCACCCATCAATTTTCTAACACCACAAAGGTTAAATGATGACTATGAGGACGCGATGAATTGGATGAGAGGCAAAGTGACAAATCAACAATGATGGCAATATGGGTTAGGGGTGTTTAGAATCCAATCTGATCTACTCAATTCGTCTGATCTATGGAAATTTGATTCGTAAAAATCCAATCTGTGGATTGGTGAATTGGATTGAACTGAAATTTTAAAAATTCACAGTCAGTGGATTGGATATGAGTTTACTTCTATAAATCCGCAAAAGTCTGCGAATCCGCAAAAAAAAATGAAAATGTTTATTTAATTAAAAGATTATCTTATAAATATGACATTAGTACTTACTAATAAATAAATAAGTTAAAATATAGTTATATTAACACCATATTATATCCTATCTAGTAATAATATAAAATAAAAAAATAATTAAATAAATAAATATAGCTTCCTAAACAGTTAATTTCATGTACTAATCTAAACAAATGAGATTTTCCCTATTTGGCGAGTTATATTTTGAAACTTTGAATGTATTTTCTAGCTTTATGTAAACAATTAGTTTATTCAAAATTTATTTAATTTTGAATTTGATCGGTAGTAAAATTATTTTTATATTTATTTTTTTATTTAGCTAACTCGTGAATTGAATAGAATTAAAAAATTTTAGTCCGCAAATCAATTCATAAAATGGTGGATTGGATATGGATATGGACAGTGTCAAATCCGCATTCGGTCCGCAAACATATATATTGGATTTGGATTGAATTTGACTCATCCATAGATTGGATTAGATTGAAAATTTATAATCCGTAAAATCGTAAATCAAATATGGATTAATGTTCAATCCACAAAATCCGATCCGCGAACACCCCTAATATGAGGAAAGTAAGTTAGGAGACCGCGTTTACGGGAGAGAGAGAGTTTAGAGGATTAGGGTTTCTTTTTTATTTATATATTCTTCTTTAAATTATAAAATAATGTGAATTGAATGATTTTGTTCGGTTCGGTCAATTCTAAACTGAACTGAATAAGGACCGATTGGTTCTTTAAAAGAAAAATGTGCACTCAATGATTAGTTCAGTCGATTCCAAATTGAATTGAATAAGAACCAATTGGCTCGTTCATTTAGAAATCTTTCCGCTTTATCCTTTGGTTCGATTCGGTTCAATTCGACAAAAACCCAACCAAATGTCCACCTCTCCTTAAAGGTAAGTCCAATGAATAAGGCTTTGAATTGGAATATTTGCACCCCTTCAAAATTCTTTTAGAACCCCCATTTTCGCCAAAAATACTCTTATTTCTAATTAAACACATTTAATTTGTGAATCTTTTAGTTTTCTATTATTTTCTCGCTCCTCACTAAATCTTTTAAGGGTGATAAACTTCTTAATAAAAATGAATGAATTAAATAAAATATCTTTAATATTATGAAGTAAAAAGTTCAAGTTTGAGCCGAAAAAAGAGTTAGATAATTTTATTAGAATGTGTTTTGTTTAATATTAATATATTGTCTTAGTTATTGAAGAAAAATTTATAGGGAATTTGAGAAAAAAAATTACATGTGTGAGTTTGATAGTAGGGAAAATACAAGAGTTTTCTCTTCTTCTTTTTTTTAGAGAGAAAATACAAGATTTTGAAGTGAGATACAATAGATGTGAGATATATTAGAGTATTTTTCCTTAATGTGAGATATATTAAAGTAGAATCGAAATGAACTGAAATCGGAATGAGCATGGATGGTAATGGAGACTGAAAATTAGAATAAGTTGTTTACTTGAACTATATGAATTAGAATTAGAATGAGTTGTATTGCCATAAATGTATTTATTTTATTTTAGAATCAGAATCAGAATAAGTTATATTGTAACAAATTACTAAAACGTACTTAATGAACTATTGTCGTAATTAATATTCTGTATTTTAATTATTGTGATAGTTTATTAAAAAATTGTTGGTATTAATAATTATTGTTAATAATATATTAATTAATTGTAAAAAAATTTATCGTTAATAATAATAATAACAATCATTGTTGTCATCATCGTCAAAAATTCAAAATATATAAATTACTTAGAATAATTATATTAATTAATTAATAATTTATTAATTAAATATAATAATTGTTTAATCAAGGACAAAATGGGTATTTTTTCTTTCATGTGGGGGCAAAATGGTTAATCGTGAGAATGAGAGATTGATTCCCACCACCCTCGGGAATCGATCTCCTATTCCCTATTTCCAAATTTAGGTGGGCCTTACGATTTTGATTCCACTTACTGTCTCCATTTTGCGAATTAAATGTTATCAATGATTTTAATTCCGGATTCTGATTCCTTAATCTGGGAAGTAAACGCACCATAAATATGATATGTAATAGGAGAGAGGATTTAAAAATTTTTTGGATGGGTTCCACTATTCCAACTCTAAGGCTTTCCCTCATATTTTAAAACTCTCTACCAACATTTAAAATTATCCTCTTTTGAGCAATTAAAAAGTATGATTGAGACAATTTATCATTTCTAAAAGAATATGTTACGCTTGATCTCAGACTAATTGATTCAATACAATTCTGTACAACCAACAAATAGAATCATGAAATGTACACGTGATTTCAAAAACTCACCAGGACTAGAGATCTTCCAATTGGCAATGGGGCTGGAAACAGGATCAGTCGACACAGGAGAATTCCCATGACTCTCAGGAGATTTCTGGCTCTGATGCTCATCCATGAACTTTTGGCTCATTGAGGTGAGAAATGGGAAAAAATAATCCTCAAATTCTTAACTGGATGAGGTTTGATTTTGTACTCCCCACCCTAATTCACATTATATATAAATATATTGGAAAATCTAGATGGATTGAAATAATAAAAAAAAAGAAATAAGAATAAGAATAAATTATTTATTTTAATATGACATTAGAATGGGTAAAAATTAGAGTCGGTTAGAATCGAAATAGAGAATGAGAATTAGAATAAATTATTTACTTGAGTTGTATTGTTTATTTTATTTTATAATTAAAATAAATTATCACAAATTCCTAAAATGACCTTAAATATAATTATATATCTGTTCACTAAGAAAATAAAGAATAAATGATTTCAGCATTTTTATAATCACAACTATTATAATAAAATAATAATTAGTAATTAATATTATAGAATAATAAAATGATGACAATACTATTATTATATTAACTATTACAATTATAATGATAGTTCTTGCATTAAAATTATCATTATAATAGTAATAGTAATAGTATAGTTATTTTTTATTGTAATAATTATAATTAATAATATTTACCATAAAAATAATATTACTATTATTATAATTATAAATGAAAATAATAATAATTTTTTTAAAACAATAACAACAATAATAATAATAACTGTTATTGTTATACTTTTATTATTATTATAATTATATCTATTATTATTATTATTTTATTTAATATCTGAATGGGGTAAAAAATGATTTTTTTTGTTTTATTTAAAGGTTAAAATATCAATTCATTATTCATTTTCATTCCTTATTTCTATTTCCACAATTCGAGCTCTCCTATTCCCAAATTTATGGGTCCCATTCAAAATTCATTTCTACTCCTTGATATTTTTAGTAAGTTTTGTTCTCAAGCAAATTTTGATGATTTTAATATGTTAAATGATTTTGGGCCTCCCTTAACTTCACAAGTAGGATTGGCCATTTATCGGTCCGGTTCAATTCTATCCATGAATCACGTTAAAACAAAATTATTCTGTTCATTAAAATATAAACTAATACAAACTGAATTAAAATTAGAGATAAACTGAATATGGATGGCAATGAGGTAGGGTGGGGGTGAGGAGACCTACCACATTCCTCACCCCATTAAAAAAATTTACCTTCATTCCCCACCCCATTCCCCAATAAATTTAGTGGGGCGGGGATGAGGAATCCCCATGTGGAGAATGATTTCTCCATCCCCACTCTATTTTCTATTTACTTATTTTATAATAGGTATAGATACATGATTTTAGTAAATTAAAAATTAGAGACTTAAAATAAAATTATCATCATATTATAAGGTATTTAAATTATTTTAAAAAAAATCTCTAAAAGTTTGAAACAATATCTTAAAATGATATCAAAACTGGAAAAATATTTGAATTGAGCAACATCTTAAAAGAGAAAAAAAAACATAACAATGTTTTAAAGTTGAAAAAAATTATATTATAGGGTTTTCTTTTATTCATATTCTATTTATATTACATAAAAATAAAAATAAAATTATTAATTGACATTATAGTTGATAAAATAAAATTATTAAATAAGAATTAAATATATATTTATTTATAATGGGAATTAGAGTGGGGAGTACAAAATCAAACCTCATCCAATTAAGAATGTGAGAATTATTTTTTCTCCATTTCTCACCTCATTTCTAAAAAATTATTTAAAATTTTCTCTAGGGGTAGAGTTACATGAAACCTAAACCGAACTAACAAAAGCGAACCATTTGCCATCCCTAGAACTGAACCGAACAAAACAAAAGTAATTCAATTTGATTCCGTTCTATTCGATTCGGTTCAATACAAAAAAGAACCCAATTATAAGATTTGAGATTTTGAGCAAATATCTCGTACTTTTCACTTTATTGGAAAACACATACATTCAACTGTATTAAATAGCACACTAATATACAAAATAAAGTTCACGGCCTCTCTTTCTCCTCAAAGCCTCAGCTCTCTCTCAAAGCCAAATAAAACCAACTAAAAACAGATTCCAAGCCAACTTCCTTCCGCTCTCAAAACTTTCCTAGAACCCCCATTTTCTCGAGAAACGAACAAAGAAAGTTGAACTGGGGCAAACTGCCGCTTCAATCTGCAACAAACTCCAATCTGTAACAAATTTCAACTACAGGGAATGAAATACAAAGATCAGAGACCTATTTGAGAAGAAACAAATATGCTCCTATATATTAATATGCTGCTTTATTATATTACAAAATGAATGCATGACCAAAAAAAGAATCAAAAGAGCACTGAGTTTTGTTAACTTTTTATGGCCAAAAAAGGTAGAGAATGTGATAGTGACTAAAAGAAACAAAAAACAAAAAAATAAGTACAAAAATACAAAGAGAATCTAATCTTTCCTTTTTGAAGGAATATTAAATAATAATAGATCAATAAATTAAAAAAACATATAGCTTTTAATAAATAAAAAGATAAATCCATTGCACGTGCCTGCATCAAGTGTAAAGTATTCAGCAAATAAAATATATAAAACGAAATAATTCAATATATATGTATATATAATGAAAAAAAAATTATACGTACAAAAGAATATTCAGAATATATGTAAAGATAGATTAAAATAAATAGATTAAAAGAAAAAAGAAGAAGAAAACGAAACTCAAAGTAAAAGAAAGCTTCGAAATCCAAGGATTTTTTTGAGTAAATTTGGGAAAAAAGATACCTACACTTTCAAGGTTTGTGAAAATAGTTATGAAAATCTTTAAGTTCTCAAAAAGGGATATTAAGAGCCATTTTTAACCACAATACCCATTGAATGTAGTAATTAAAAATTGACCTTAAGTTTTTTTAGTTAATATGTATTTAATATAAATAATATAATCGATCTAGTAAACTAATAATAACATTAAATAATTTTTAACATTTAAACTAATATTAAGATTTTGAATTATTATATTTATTTTAATAATATATTTACATTTATTATAAAGAATCTAAACAACTGTTTGGATTAAATAGATTTTAAATATCTCCCTATTAAAAATATTAGAATTATTTTTTACGTAACTCAAAATAATTTTAATTTTAATTTTAACTTATTTATTTTAACCGTATATTCTATTTATTATTAAAAATTACTCTAATATAATAAAATAGGCCTAATAGAGTGTAAAATATTGAAATATGTTTTAAATATTAAAATTATTTTAAAATGTATATATTATTACATTTATCTTAATGTCATGTCTCTATTTATTATAAAATTTTGGAGTTAATTTTTTCCGATTTATAGAGTCAAAGGGTATTATGGTAGAAAGGGGGTCTTAGTGTCCCTTATTGAAAACTTGGGGTCTTAATTACCATTTCTCCAAACATTGGGGTGTAAGTGTTCTTTTTTGCATGAATTTAATCAGAAAAATATTTACCCAAAGGAAATTAATGTTAAATTAGGTCCGATGAGCAATTTAACCAAAATGAATTGTACCGATTCGATTTGAGAATTAGTTTATAAAATTCATCAAAGTTGATCGATCTCAGTTTTGGTTTGGTTGATTTTTCAAGGAAATGAATTAAAATCAGAAAAAGAGAATACATAGAATGCCTAACAATGAACTAAACCATATTATCAAAATATCGGTCAAGTCAGGTTCAAAAATTTTCAAATCTAACCCGAAAATAACCATCCATGCATAAAAGAAATAAAGTGGAATGTCTATTCCACATAGTTCAGTTATTATCTTTTACCTTTATTATGAATGAAAAGAACGGCTGCTGATAGTTGCCTACTTGCCTGGGTAACAATGATGATCAACGACGACAGGTGAGGCGGTGATGATTAAAACAAATGAGAGCCAACGACCACGAAGGTTAGATGACAACTGTGAGGACGCGATGAACTGGATGAGGGGTAAAGCGACGAATCAACAATGATGGCAATATGGGTTAGTAGTGTTTAGAATCCAATCTGATATACTCAATTCATCTTATCTATGGAAATCTTATTCGTAAAAAATTAATCTGTAAATCGGTGGATTGGATTGAACTGAAATTTTAAAAATCCGTAGTCGGTCGATTGGATATGAGTTTACTTCTGTAAATCTGGAAAAGTTTGCGAATCCACAAAAAAAAATGAAAATATTTATTTAATTAAAAGATTATCTTGTAAATATGATATTAGTACTTACTAATAAATAAATAAGTTAAAATATAGTTATATTAACACCATATTATATCTTATCTAGTAATAATATAAAATAAACAAATAATTAAATAAACAAATATAGTTTCTTAAACAGTTAATTTCATGTACTAATCTAAACAAATGAGATTTTCTTTATTTGGCTAGTTATATTTTGAAACTTTGAAATTATTTTCTAGCTTTATTTAAACAATTAGTTTATTTAAATTTTATTTAATTTTGAATTTGATCGGTAGTATAATTATTTTTTTATTTAACTAGCTCGTGAATTGAACAGAATTAAAAATTTTTAGTCCGCAAATTAATTCGTAAAATGGTGGATTGGATATGAATTGTATCAAATCCGCATTCGGTCCGCAAACATATGGATTTGATTTGGATTGAATTTGAACCATCCATGGATTGTATTAAATTAAAAATTTATAATCCGAAAAATCGTAAATCAAATCTACATTGATGTCCAATCCACAAAAATCAATCCGCGAACCCTAATATGAGTAAAGTGAGTTGGGAGACCATGTATAAGAGAGAGTTTAGAGGATTAGGGTTTCTTTTTCATATATATATTCTTCTTTTAATTATAAAATAATGTGAACTGAATAAGGACCGATTGGCTCTTTAAAAGAAAAATGTGAACTCAATGATTAGTTCAGTCGATTCCAAATTGAACTGAATACGAACCAATTGGTTCGTTCATTTAGAAATCTTTCAGTTTTATCCTTTGGTTCAATTCGGTTCAATTTGACAAAAGCCCAACCAAATGCCCCCCTCTCCTTAAAGGTAAGTCCAATGAATAAGGCTTTTCAGTAGGACTATTTGCACCCCTCAAAAGTTCTTTTAGAACCCCCCTTTTCTAGTTATATCAATCTTAATACCAAAAATGCCCTTTATTTTAATTAAACACATTTAATTTGTGAATCTTTTAGTTTTCTATTATTTTCTCGCTCTTCACTAAAAAATTTTAAGGGTGACAAACTTCTTAATAAAAATGAATGAATTAAATAAAATATCTTTAATACTATGAAGTAAAAAGTTCAAGTATGAGCCAAAAAAAGAGTTAGATAATTTTGTCAGAATGTGTTTTGTTTAATATCAATAGATTGTCTTAGTTATTGAAGAAAATTTTATAGGGAATTTGAGAAAAAAAAATTACGTGTGTGAGTTTGATAGAAGGGAAAATACAAGAGTTTGAAGTGAGATACAATAGATGTGAGATATATTAGATTATTTTTCCTTAATGCGAGATATATTAAAGTAGAATCAAAATGGACTGAAATCGGAATGGGCATGGATGGTAATGGAAAATAAAAATTAGAATAAGTTGTTTACTTGAACTATATGAATTAGAATCAGAATGAGCTGTATTGCCGTAAATGTATTTATTTTATCTTGGAATCATAATCGGAATGAGTTAGATTGTAACAAATTACTAAAACGTACTTAATGAACTATTGTCATAATTAATATTTTGTATTTTAATTATTGTGATAATTTATTAAAAAAATTGTTGGTATTAATAATTATTGTTAATAATATATTAATTAGTTGTAAATTTTTTATCATTAACAATAATGATTATTGTTAATAATATTTTTTAATCAAGGACAAAATGAGTAATTTTTATTTCATGTGGGGCAAAATGATCAATCGTGGGAATGAGAGATTGATTCCCACCACCCTCGGGGAATTGATCTCCCATTTCCTATTCCCAAATTTGAGTGGGCCCTGCAATTCTGATTCCATTTCCTACCTCCATTTTGCAAAGTAAATGTTATTAATAATTCTGATTCTAAATTTAGATTTCTTATTTTGGGAAGTAAACGCATTATAAATATGATTGTAATAGGAGAGGGGATTTAAAAAGATTTTGGATGGGTGCCAATATTCCAACTCTAAGACTTTCTCTCATATTTTAAAACTTTCTACCAATCCCTTCTGCCAGATGTGGGATAACCCAACAATCTCACCATGCACATCGGCCCTTATGTCAGAAGCATAAACATTTGCTCTTTCAATTAGACGGATGGCGAAGTTGGCTCTAATACTAGTGTTAAGTGATCTTAAGCCTCTTTCAACTCAGAAAACTAGCTCAAGAGTTGAGACTTTCTCTCACCACCAACTCTTTCCACCTAATGTGGGATAACCCTAGCATAATATGGAAGGAAAGTAAGAATTCAAAACCTTGTCTTTGTGTTTACGGTCAAAAGTATGCTCAAAAGAATTCAATTCTGATTGAATTCTTGTTCTGAATGAGAAAATTTGATTGGAATTAAGTTCCACTTGTCCTGTGATTTGCTTTTGCTTCCATTTAAATTTCACCCCATCAAAGAAATCTACAATTTCCTGATTTTTTTGTCATCGAAATAGACATCTTAGTCTCTTTCTCCGGCATGCTCACTTCAAAAACTATGGTAGATGGAGAGATTTTGGTGCCTAAGGGTGCGTTTGGGATTGATGTTGGGCAACTGTAGCTTAAAAGCTACAGCACTAAAGTGTTTGGTAAACACTAGTTGCTGTAGCTTTTAAGATATGTTGATATAATTTTTCACTTATATAATATATAATTTATTATATCTTTAATAATTTTGATAAAATTATTATTTAAAATTTTATATTTACTATATGTTATTAACTTTTATTTCATAATTACAGCTTTTTTTTCACAGCAGCTGTAACTTAAAAGCTACAGCACCTCAATCTCAAACGCACCCTAAATAGATGTCATCCGCCTTGTAGATTTTGTTGATTGCCAATCCATCAAATTCACGAATGATCAAAGTTATTTGAGAGGACAAAGACTTGAAGAGGATGTTGTACGATCCAAGATATAATTTGAAGTTTGAAGGGTAGCAAACCCAGTGATATGGACAGAATTACCATTGCTGAAGCAACGGCAGAACCTGCATTGGTTGCAATTGCTTGTGCAGAGGGCGCATCGATGCTAGAACCTAATTTGATTGAATGAAACTAGAAAAGAAATTCTAAACTTCTAACATTATCATCCTATTTACAATAGACTAATTCCCCAAAATTCAAGGAAATTAAAGTATAGTGAAAGACCTCTTTCCAAAATTAGAACTATATGGTAAAAGTCTACTTTCCCAATTTAAAACGGATTAAAGTCATAGAATAAAACTGAATTTGACACAATAAGTCAGCAAACTAAAATGGAACAAATTTGAAAAGTCGATGAATTTGTTTCCAAATATTCAATTATGTGACTACTTACATATTTTTTGTCAAAATGTGTTAGTAATATACTTATTTTCTTTTATACTTTTAATGAATGAATTTTCTGTATAAAAGAACCAGAACTTGTTCAAAACATTCATGCTTTAACCATGAAAATGAAGCTCTATATTACAACAATAATTATCACCTTTTATGTTCTCACATCATACTATTTCCTTTCAATTCAAATCATATAAAACTTTCCTCTGCATCTTTACTTAACCCCTTAATTCTCTTTAGTTAACTAGCTTGGCTTTCACAGCCTTCTATCAATTTTGCATTAAGGAACTCAAGCAGGCCTTTGAGTGCAATCTCTGGATCTTCATTCTTCAGCAACTGCTCACCAACGTCTGCAGGAGTCACCCGTACATTCTGCATGATCTCTTTGATTTCATATATAAGGGGATGGTCTGTTATTCCCAGATAATTGGCAGCCAGTGTATCAAAACCACAAGGACTGCAGTAGGACATGTAAATGTGCACATCCATGCGGCCAGGGCGCAGCACTGCTGGGTCCAATCTGTCTTTGTGATTTGTGGTGAACACGATAATCCTTTCATCTCCGCAGCTTGACCACAAACCATCTAAAAAGTTAAGCAATCCGGAAAGTGTCACCTGAATAACAAATGAAACAAAAAAGAATTAAGTCACAGGGATTTTTAGAGAAAGAAATCTTTTTGTTATCATAAGCTGTTGGTTGTACCTGCATTGGTCTAAGTGGTTTAAGAACATTCACTGTTGTAGGCTGAGCTTGTCGATCTTCTAACTCAAGGCTGCAGTCAATATCTTCAACAACAAGTATTGATCGGTTACCTGTACTAAGCAACACTCTCCTTAGCTCAGAGTTGGAATGGACAGCAGAGAGTTCCAAGTCATAAATGTCAAAATTAAGATAATTTGACATTGCAGCAATCAAGCTTGATTTCCCAGTTCCAGGAGGGCCATACAGCAAGTATCCACGTTTCCAAGCCTTTCCTACTCTTCGGTAATAGTCTTTTCTTTTGACAAACCTTTCAAGATCCTCTATTATCATTTTCTTCAGCTCTGCCTCCATGGCTAATGTATCAAATGTAGCTGGATGATTGAAGGTAATCCAGTGCCAAGAATCCAGTCCAAATCTACGAGCATGATCTTGATTTAAGGAGTACAGCTTCAAAGTTTTATTCTCTTCATGTGCAGACTTTGATTTCCTTAATATATAAGGGAAGTAAGAATTGAGAACCTTATCTTTGTGTTGCTTATGAAAAGTGAGGTTGAAATATCGGATTTCAGATTGCATCTTTGTAGATTGGCCGGTGTATGAGACATATTGCGTGGATTCTACTTGTCTTGTGACCTGCTTCCATTTGAGCTTCACTCCATCAAAGTGATCTACGATCTCTTGGTTTTTCGCCATTGAAATGGACATTTTAGTCTCTTTCTCAGGCATGCTTACTGTAAACATTTTGGTTGAGGGGGAGATTTTGTTGCCTAAGTAGATATCAGCAGCCCTATAGATTTGGTTGCTAGCCAGCCCATCGAATTGATCAATGATTAAGGTTATCTCAGAGGAAAAAGATTCGAAAAACCCTCTTATATTCATCAGGACAAACAGCTTAAGTTCATGGGGTACCAATTCTCGGGCTATGGACCGAATGACCATGGCTGAAGCAGCAACAGAAGCTGCAGTTGATACAATTGTTTTGGCAGAAGGCATTTTGGTCTTAGAAAATTTCTCAAGGTTCTATGCAATTGTTCTGGCAGAAAGCATGTTGGTAAGGGAACTGAAGTAAAATTTGATATTGGGCGACTTCTTGTTTCACCTTTAAATTGATCTGTTCCAAGGTCTTGAATAGTCACTTTCGTGGAACCTGAATGGAAAAACAAGATTCTTGTGCTTTAGTTGGATGTTTTCTTCCTTCTTCCGAAAAGCTTGTTTTGTCCTTGTCTATTTGTCTTCTTGAAATTGTTTCCATCAGAACAATCTGTGTGGATACACTTGGCATACCTCCATCTTGCGTGCAAACTGCCAAATGTAATTTTTCATGAAGCAAAATAAATCAGAAACCGATCATTTCAAACTCATTTCTGCTTAACTTTCAAATTGTTATTCTTTTTTCTCTGAAAAGAGCTGAGACCCAATTTGTTTTATTCAGGAAAATGACCTAATTCTCAAGCTTGGCAAACTCTCAGAAACGACAGCTCTTGGGCTCATCGCCACATTGTTTGTCCACTCTAATTCCAATAACAGAGTTTGTTTCCGGACAAGAAGAGATTCTGATCACATTATCACATCTTGCATATATGGGTCCAACAATAGCAAATTGTAATTCGATGTGCTATTTTGGAATGTCATCGCAGAAATATGAACTGAAAAGTGGATAAATTACCATTAGTTTACAGGTTAAATGTTTCTGTTCCAGAAATCAATTATGAAACTAAAGAAAAAATTTTCCCAAATTGCATGTTTTTGTCAGATTCTATAAAACTGGACTGCTAAACTGATTTTCTCCGTTATTCTAATGAACGAAATCACACTACAATAGCCAGAACATGTGACGAAAACTCAGGACTTGGTTATGGAAATGACCATTGTAGTAGAGTGGCCCGGTGGCAACTCCAAGTACTCAGAAATCTTCTTCGCGAGCCTCTCAAACAAATCATCCATGATTTCCTCTCCAACATGACTTGCTAGCATAGATTCGGAAAGCGCTCTTATACTTTTGGCAATATTCTTGCCTCTTGTATGTCTGCCAGAAGTTAGGCTTTTGCTGCCATCATCTTTATTAGCATCCCAATCAACTGTATTTATATCAAATCGCCGGATGTTAAAAGCCCCTTCTGTTGCATCTAGCCGTTGGATGTCAGTGGACCCCACCAATCTAAGTGCATCCAACGGCTAGATGAAACTGTGACACGGTGCCACAGTTGCATCGTAGCCTGATCCTCATCGTCAATGTAATAGTATGTTTATCAATATTGATGTTTACCCTCCAGCTATTAATTTTTCCCCCCCTTTTTTTTGGAGAAGTTTTTTTTCCCTTTCACATCCAGAATTAAGCACCATTATATATTTTGTACCCTTCACCATTAGCTGCATGAACAGAAGTAGAATTATGGGATATCTTTGTGAAGGTCATTTCCCAGTGCCATTAAAAGAAATCTTTTAATGCACTTACCGTCCTATAAGTCAAATGTACAAATATAACTGCTTTACCACTCTAATTTGAGGGAAACTAGCTGGACTTTATGTTCAGCTTACTGCTGCTTGCCGTTCCCAGTTGTGCATTACATTACAAGCATCAATGGTGAACATCAAAGAGAGGGAGAGAGTCATTTACCTCTAGGACCATGTCATTCAGAGTGACACCTAACAACTCCCAGCCGGTGCATCTAGGGTCACCAGCCGGTGCATCTAGGGTCACCCGGCTTTCTGTCATTTCCAATTATGCTGAGGAGCACATGGCCACCAGAAAGTATCTCTTCTGACCTTGATGTCAGAAACAATGTAAAGTCCCTCTCGAAGAGATCCAAGTAAGCTTCATGCACGCCAACAGGGCTTGTTTTCGCCATGCAAATATGTCCTTTGTTTAATGGAACTCCTGATTCGCTCACAAGCCCTTCTGGTACCTAATAATTCATGCGAAAAACAAACCATGATTGTACATATGCAAAAGTTTTAGTGCCAGTCTGAGTAATGACTAACATACTACTGCTAAAATATGTGGAATAGCTCAACATATATACATAGAAGACTGGCTTAATTAAGCAACGCTCCTGCCTTTATGGAACTAAAAGCAAAGAAGATCAACTTTTAATAGTGATTTCAATTTTTAAGAGGTACGGTCATTTTATACAGAATTATATATGCTTACGATATTGGTTACCATATTGTAAGGGGTCAAATTTCATGGGCTAGAAAGTGATAATGCAGTAACGTTGAACACCAAACAATAGAGAGAATTATGCAATAAGTGCAAATCAATCTCACACTAGTTATGCACTATATAAGCATTAGATATTAACCTCCATACGAGGAAATATTCATATTGTTCTTGCTAACCTGAGAAAGCCAATGAAGACTGTAGGAAGAATGAACAAAGTGAAGAGACTTGTTAGGAAATAGCCTGCCATAGAAAGAGCCAGGGATTCCTGCAATAAATCAGGGTCCAAAATTGCTTCCTTTTACTTCTTTCAGTTTCTCATAAAAACCTGGCAATGACTTGAAAATGGTGTTGAAGTCATTTCCAGGAAGATCATGTTAGACCCGTGAAAACTTATGTTAGGCGCAAATATAAAGGGGCAGGGGCTGTTTAGTAATTTTAGGGACATGGGCAATTTAGTAACTTTATTATTAATTAGGATTTAGCTATAAATAAGAGATTATGCAGTCATTTAGGGTTTATGTTGAATTTTGTCTGGTATTAGGAACCATTAGGAGTTTTGGGAGAGATTGACCTACCTCTCGAATTGTAGGTCAGGATTGATTATTTGTTTTCTTTTGATTTAATCAATAAAAGTCAGCCCTAATTTAGCCCTAAGTCCTATCAAAGTGGTATCAGAGCAAGAATCCTGAGACAATGGTAGCGAAGAAGGTGGACGCGCTTGAAGAAAAATTGGAAGCAGAGGTAAGATCACTCAAGGCTACAATTAATGAGCGATTCAACATTGTTCAACAACAATTTTCATCTCTTGAAGCCATGTTGTTGAAATTGACGGAACTCCACCTCAACCCTCCTCTGGCAGCATTGAAGGGCCATGGCGGTGTGGCAGGAGAAGGATCCGGGGTTACGGAACCCGTGGTAGGCGACGACGCAGAAATCAAAGTGACCGGGCTAGGCGACTCGGGGGCGTTTGGGGGTGAGGAACTACCTGGACAGGCTGAATTTGGGCCCGAGCAGGGAGGATTTGGGTCTGAACAGGTTGGATTTGGGGACGGTAGGCCAGGAGGAGGGATTTCTGGTGAGAAAGGGAGCGGTTATGGCCGAAATACGGCTGGGCAAGGGAATCCAGCCCACTATGGTGTTGCGCATCCGGCTCACTATGGTGCTGCGCAAGGAGAATTTTGGGTTGGATCTTCAGGATTTGCAGACACTGGAGTAGATTAGGGAGGTTGGAGACCTCCGATGGCACGAAATTGGGCGGGTCAGACTCAATTTGGAGTAGATTCTAGGGTAAGGAAACTGAAAATGCTTATTTTTGAAGGCGAGGATGCCTATGGATGGGTGTATAGGGCAGAGCGCTATTTTGCCATTAATGGACTCTCAGAAAGGGAAAAATTGATGGCAGCGGCGTTATGTTTGGAGGGAAAGGCCCTTGCGCGGTTTCAATGGCGAGAACAACGACAATCAATGAGGTCGTAGGGTGAATTTAAAGATCGGCTGTTGGAGAGGTTTCAGGCCACTCAAGAGGGAGATTTGCATGAACAATTTTTTCCTCTGACTCAGGAGAGAACAGTTATGGAGTATAGGGATTAGTTTGAGTTGCTATCAGGGTGTCTAGGGGGGCTTCCAGAGGCGATGTTAGAAGGAATTTTATGAAGGGACTGAAGCTAGAAATTCGAGCCTCGCTAAGCTTGCTAAGGCCAAGAGGGTTAGGGGAGTCAATGGAGTTGGCACAGATGATTGAAGATAAGAACACAATAGAACAAATTAATAGAAGCAGTTCAGTCGATTTTTCATATCGAAATAGCACACCATTGGTAAGACAGAAAACTCATACTTTGGGGTTTCAGCGAAAGTTCCAAAGTACACCATCGGGAGGCCAGAAAATGCAAATGATGGGTTTACAGAGAGATTCCCAAAGGGATCAGGTTAGGGAGGCACGACTAAGGGTGACTTTTAAACGCTTCACAGAGACAGAGATTCAGGATAAGAGGGCAAATAGGGTGTGTTTCGATGCGATGAGAAATTTTCACCAGGGCATCGATGTAAGGATAAATCACTACAAGTCCTGACTGTGTGTGACCAGAAAGAAGGCGAGGAAGAAGAGGCAGCAGTTTCCTAGATTTCACCTTGAGGACAAGGTGTCTTTTTGGGAGGGGAGTAATGTTAGACCCGTGAAAACTTATGTTAGGCGCAAATATAAAGGGGCAGGGGCTGTTTAGTAATTTTAGGGACATGGGCAATTTAGTAACTTTATTATTAATTAGGATTTAGCTATAAATAAGAGATTATGCAGTCATTTAGGGTTTATGTTGAATTTTGTCTGGTATTAGAAACCATTAAGAGTTTTGGGAGAGATTGACATACCTCTCGAATTGTAGGTCAGGATTGATTATTTGTTTTCTTTTGATTTAATCAATAAAAGTCAGCCCTAATTTAGCCCTAAGTCTTATCAAAGTAGCCCTAAGTCCTATCAGATCATTCAAGAAAACCTGAAACATTGGTACCTCGTGATTCAGCCTTTTGCACGTTCCATCAATAGTGTCTATGATTTCCCACAATAGAGAAAGAGTATTAGGTCCTGAAGAACAACCCAAATCTGCTATTTTCAAGCACTCAGGAAGGCGATTGCAATACAACTTTTTTATGCTATCTTGTAGTATTGGCTTTGCCTTGAGCATTGCTCTTTTCTGTTCCAAAAACAAAAATAAAAGGATATATAATCATCAACGTAGATCATTTTGTGTGAGAATATGGGTGTAAGAGTGAGAGTGAAAATAGGAAAGAGACTTGAATCTTTGAGTTGTTAACGTAGCTGGTATCTCCTCGGCCACCATTCATGTAAAGAACTTGCTGTACTTCCATTGCTAAAATTATTTCTGGCCTTGTTGAAATGCTACCTGCATTGTCGATCCACCCTTTTATTTATGTTCAGTTTTTTTCAGTCTCCTAGAAAAACTCATCTGATCATGCGCATTTGAGAATATATTTTAAGTTGTGATAGATTTGAGGCAAAAGCAAATAACGTACGCCATGTTTGGACTACATGGAGAGATCAGCTGACCTTTCACTGTACGTAAAGCAACACCTTAAACTTTCTGAAACGAGAAATTTCAATGTTCAACTTTGGCATTAAAAATTGCTACTTGCCACATTTAGTATTATGTTACATAATACATTATAAATCAACTGGTATTTGACTCCATCTGTTGGAAAATCGAGCTTGTTAGGTGAATAATTTTACATTTGAGATTAAATTGCATTCCGAGGAATGCATTATTGTATCGAAATTTCGGAGTCTTTGTTACTTTGCTTAAATTTGGTGGCAATGTCCCCTGCCTCCCCAGCAAAAACATGGCTGGGAAATGACACATTTTTTATTCTGGTCACATTTTCAAAGCTTGCTTTGCTCTATTTTGTGTTCTTCCCTCTATTATAAATGTAACATTGTTTTTTTTTTCCTTTTTTCTTTCGTGTAAAAGGAATTTGTAGTGATATGAATTTTGTATTGTTAATTTATTCTGTTTTCTTGGTTGGTAGGTGTTGCAAGGAAAAATGTAGCAAGTTAAATAATGTGAGAATGAGATCATGAGAGCATTCTAGATCAGTTGAAACTTAATAAGTCTATCAAGTATAGCTATATGAGACTATGAAAGCACGTGAACTTGAGAGTACATGGCATGACACCATAAGAACTTGTGAGCATGAGTCCATGAGAGCATGCTAGCTCAGTAGGAAGCTTAACAAGTTAACTAAACACAACTACATGAGAGTACTAGAGCATGTGCATGAGACTATGAGAGCACGTGAGCATGAGATCATGAAAGCATGCTAGCTCAGTAGGATACTTAATAAGTTAATTAAGTACACCTATATAAAAGCATGAGAGCATGTGTGTATAAGACCAAGGAAGCATATGAGCACCACCATGGGAGATAAATTTAATTAGAAAAACCCAGCTTTTGAGTCCAATAACTAGAGACGAGTAATTTGAGACATTATCTAAACCCAATAGAAGAATTTAGAAGCTCCTAAAGCACAAATCGAGTTTTAAAAGAAGATAAATGCTTGAGATAAGCGTTAATATTAGAAAAAGCTCAATTTAAGAAGGAGATAAATATCGACATCAGATAAAACTCTTAGTGATAAAGATTATCAGAATAAGGAGTCATCAAAGATTAATGATACCTAAATTATATTATGGATAGAAAATCCTTGATGCACAAAGGGACAAGAGCAAATAGCTAAACTCGAAAAAAAGAAGAAGAAGAAACTTCGTTGTAATTTGTATTCAATAGTGAAAATTACTCTTTGTATACCCTTGGATGTAAGTTAAATGCTAAATTATGTAACTTCTATGTGTTTTGATTTTTATATTATCCCATTATTTAATTCTTTAGTTGACCTAAAATCAGGGTTAACATTAGGCATTGTCGTTACAGTGAAATCGAGTGTCTTATCCTATGCAAGGACCAAATTAGGAACTTTGTTTTTAGGGTGAATTAATTTCTTTTATTTTTTAATTAGGACTATATATTACTATGTGAAGTCTCCCAAGAATTTAAATAGACTAGGAATTGGTTACGGTTTTTTATTTTAATTTCTTTATGTTGTAATTATGTAAAATAATTACTAACTAAAGTGTGTGTTTTATTTTCTAAAATGTGTGGCTAATTTATTTTAAATCTATTTACTGTTTGACTATGGTTACAATTTTTACTTTTATAATCATATAATTATTGGATTTTGGATTTTACGAATTAAATTATTTAGTTTAAAATTGGGCAGTGGCAGATATTAAATTAAAAAGAACAAAAATTTAAGGTCGGAAGCAAAATCACCTTTAGTGATTAACTAATTCAATAGTTTGTATGGCCTGTTTTCAAATTTACATGAAAGGACAAACTTGTAAACATAACAATGGCAGTTCTGTAAAATAATTATAATGATATCTCCGTAAATAAAGCTGAAAATTTTCTCCAATTATTGGACAAGCTATAGCCCGTCCCAGCCAACACGTCGCCTACCCCCTGATCCTAGCATTGTATTTTAGCTCAATGTGATCTTACTTGCGCCCGCACGGCGGATAATATTTAGGGTTGATGTGCGCGTTGGCTAGTGCGGGCAATTGACAGTTTGACATCATTGGGGAAAACAAAATTCCTTAAATTTCATGTAAAATTTTAGTATAATTATTTTTTAGTGGGAGCAATGTCGTAAAGAAAATCTCATAACGAGTTAATTTTATAAATAGTCTTTTGCAGTAGGTGTTAAGTAAATAAGAGCACCAGTTCAGTCATGCCATCATTCCCACCCCGGCATAGATCACCTCAGTAAAATGGTACGAGCAGGACAATGATAAGGAGTCTTCTACGAACAAGGGCCAACCAGAGATGAGTATCAGCCAGAGAAACGTACCGACCAGAGATAAGTACCGAGCATATACCCATTCCCCAAAGAGCGGGAACACAATCTCACGAAATCACGACAGTTGCGTTATGCCCAGAACCGTTGAGGGAGACACGATGACCCATGTTTACCCACAATGTAGCAGTTGGAGTCTCATGAGAGGCTACCACTACCCGAGATAAGAGAGGATGGAGGATAAATGGAAACGTGGGACAACGGCTATAAAAGAGGAAGAAACCAATGAATGAGGGGATAGAAAAATTAAGGGAAGGGAAAACTCTGCTAAATTGAAACCAGACCATTTTTAATGAATTGTGAGCGAGTGATAATTAATTTATCGAATCTGAATTGTACCGTTTTCCCGTAAACACTTTATGCTAACTTAGGCATCGGAGGGTTTACGCCGGTAAAACCATCGGCGTCCATGATATACTTTTGTGAACGCAGGCTTGGTGGGAGAAAGAAGGATAATTCCAACTTCTGTAACTAGAGCGATCGTTGAAGCAAGAAGAAATTGACATCCTCACCACTGAATACGTAAACGTTGGTGTAAAGATCTGGTCGGGTAAAGGCCGAGCAGATTTCGGCATCAATATTTTGGCGCCGTCTGTGGGGATTTGAATAAAAAGCTACCACCAAATTGGTAATCACTGGAGAAGCAGCGAACGGTGGGATATGGATGTGTCAAGGAAGGACGCTTTGAGGGATGACAATGAAACTGTTGAGACAATCACTCTCCGGGAAATTACGAATGAAGCTCGAGAGAGGATGATGCAAGATCGACTGGAGCGAATGGAGAAACAAATGAAGACTCTCATGGCCGTACTGTATGAGCTGAGGGATGAGCGGAGAAGGGATTATGAAACCCCCGTGGGGAGAGATGAAGTTGGAGCAGAACCCAGCCTGCGGAGGCATAGAGTCGAGGAAATCCCTCCGTCGGCGAACCAACCTAATAGGGTGCATCCCCGTAGAAGTACTGGTCGGGTTCCAGGAGAGCGCGTGGATGAAGGGAGGGACCAACCTTACCCCGGATAGGTATTGAAAATTGATGACCGAGGGGCCAGTGTTGATGAAGGAAAGCTCAGACAGCGGTTGCAGAACGCCAAGCAGGAACGGGATCAAATAGCTGTGAATGATCCTAACCGTGCTGTAGAATTAGAGGGAGAGGCGCGCAGATTGGCGCAGGTGATGGAGGAGATACATGGCAAGAAAAAGCCCCCGAGCTGGAGGATAATGCTAGATGAAGAGTCTTCGTTATCAACCAAGATCATGGGTACTGTAATCCCAAGAGATTTTCGCTTCCTCGACCTCAAATACTCTGGACGAAGTGACCCGCTAGTGCATATTGAACGTTTCAACGACATGATTAGTGTGCAGGGGCTGACACCAGCTCAGAGGTGCAGGGTGTTCCCGTTGACACTGGAGGGACGAGCCCGAGAATGGTACCGCAAGCTGCCCTGAGAAAGCATAAAGGGGTACGAGCAGATGTGCCAAGAGTTGGTCGAACAGTTCCGAGGAGCAGTGGCCCCAGAGGACGACATGATGGAGCTGATGGAGATAAAATAGGAGGAGCACGAATCCCTTCGGGATTTTGTAAAACGATATCACCGAGCCGTATTGGATCTGGGAGCTTTTAATCACCTGCAGGCTTTGAGGGGATTAAAAGAAGGTGTAAGAATCGGCTGATTGTGGTACAACTTAAGAAGCCCCCTAGTGCAGAATTACTCGGCAAGGTATGAATAGGCGAGGGGAGATATAGAAATCGAAGAGGAGAAATCGGCAAGGATAAAAAGTGAACAACTGGAAGAGCTGAGACGAAAGGAACGTAGAACCTCGAACGGGAGCAGATCGGGAAAGTGGGCTGGGGAATCCTTAGCAATGTACGGAATATCAGCTCGGTCCCGCCCCTACCCCATAGCTCAGAGACCACAATAGTTCCAACACAGTCGGGCTCAACCTCCGCGCCCCTCATTCCCGGAACGGTAACGAGAATTCAGGCAGATGGCTGCCCATCCTTATCACAACACTCCCAGAGCACTACATACAACTAACTCTAGGGTTGGACAAGCAGATCAGCTACCAACGATACCAGCCCGGGGCGATATCCATGATAGCTGAGTAGTTCAACTGGTTGACCAGAGCTCGGCATATAGACAGTAGACCCCATTAAAAATCTCTATGGAGGAATTGTATGAGAGGATCGAAGGACAAGGCCTGCTATACCCTCCGGCCCCTATAATAAAATCTGCTCACCGACGTGATAAGAGCAGGTTCTGTAAATTTCACGACACTCACGGTCACATTATCAGCCAATGTCGTGACCTAAAGATTCAGGTGGAAGATTTGGTAAGGAACCAGTACTTGGATGAGTATGTGGATGGAGTATCCCCTGTTATTGAATCACAGTACACGCGAGATAAAGGAGTTGAGAGGGGCCTGGAACGTGAACAGCCGACTATCCGTGTGATAGCAGGAGGGCCAACATTGGCCGGGGATTCGAACAGGGCGCGAAAGAACTATGAGAGATACGTCATGACTGGCAAAAAGGTGCTTTTCAATTTGTCAGCAGCCAAGAGGGCAAAGTGCAGCAAGTTCCCATTATGTGGACAGAGGATGACGAAGAAGGTATTTTATATCCTTATGAGGATGCACTGGTGATTAAGGCAATGGTGGCTAGTACAGAATTGCGGCGAATATTGGTGGACACGGGCAGCTCGGTTGACATTATATTTAAGTCGGCCCTAGATGATATGGGAATTTCAGACTTGAAGCTGGAACGGACGAATACATCCTTGAAGGGATTTGGAGGGGGACGGTTAACCCCTATGGGGGTCATCGAACTCCCGATTACTATGGGGTCAAAGCCGTTTGAAAGGACGATGATGCTGGACTTTAGCGTGGTAGAAGAAAAAAGCCCTTACCAGATGATACTGGGGAGACCGTTCATGAGGATAAGCCAATGCATTATATCTATGCATTATCTGGCGTTGAAGTACAGAGTAAATGGAGTTGTTGGCGTAGTAAAAGGCAACCAAAGAATGGCAATGAGCTGCTATGCTACAACGGCCAAGGAGGCGCTGCAGATTACCTCACTAGATAACCGAGGAGATTCTAAAAAGGGTCGCCAGAAACCTGTTGAGAATCTGGAGGAGGTCTTTGTGAGTAAGAGTAACCCGAGCAGAGTGATTAAGATAGGGTCCAGATTGGGTGAAACAATAAAAGGTGAGCTAGTGAAGTGTCTACAGTCCCATACAGACATATTTGCCTGGTTTCATGAGGATATGTTAGGAATTGATCGCAGGGTACCCTGCCACAAGTTGGCGATCAGGAAAGGATCAAGGCCGGTAAAGTAGAAAAGGAGGTGCTTTAACCAGGAAAGATACGAGATCATAAATGATGATGTGGAAAAGCCGCGTAAAAAAGGATTTATAAGGGAAGCCAAGTACCTTGAGTGGACTTCCAATGTAGTACTGGTAAAGAAGGCCAACGGGAAATAGAGAATGTGTGTGGATTTCACGGACCTCAGTAAGGCATGCCCAAAGGATGGCTTTCCCCTACCAAAAATAGATCAGTTGGTGGACTCAACAGCGGTCACAGTCTGCTCAGTTTTATGGATGCCTTCTCCGGATACAACCAGATACCCATGGACGAGAAGGATGAGGATATCACCGCCTTTATAACTAATATGGGTTTGTTTTGCTACAGGATAATGTCTTTCGGCCTAAAAAATGCAGGAGCTACCTATCAAAGGTTGGTGAACAAGATCTTCAAACCATTGATTAGTCAAACTATGGAGGTGTATGTGGATGATATGACACAAAGTCCAAAGAACTGATGGATCATGTGAAGCACTTGGAAGAGACCTTTGAATTGCAAAGGAAGTATTAAATGAAACTGAACCCAGACAAATGTGCATTCGGGGTCAGTTCGGGCAAGTTTTTGGGATTTCTGGTGAGGCACCAAGGGATCAAGGCTAACCCGAAAAAAATACGGGCGGTGACAGAAATGAGGTCCCCACGAACAGTTAAGGAAGTGTAGAGCCTTACAGGAAAATTGGCAGCATTAAACCGATTCATCTCGCGGGCCACAGATAAATGCCACCATTTCTTTCAAACCACAAGGAAATGGAGAAAGATAGAGTGGACATCGGAATGTAAAGAGGCGTTTGGACAACTGAAGGAATACCTGGCCTATAGCCCGTTACTATCAACTCCGAAAAAGGGTGACCAGCTGTTTTTATACTTGACAATCTCTAAATGGTCTACCAGTTCGGTATTAGTCAGGGAAGAAGAAGGAAAGCAACACCCGGTATACTACACAAGTAAGGCACTGGTAGACGTAGAAACCAAGTATCCACTGATGGAGAAATGGGTGCTGGCTCTAATAACGGCAGTACGCAAACTCCGACCATATTTCCAAGCCCACCCGATAGTTGTGATGACTGACCAGCCCCTTCAGCAAATGCTCCAAAAACCAGATGCTTCTGGTCGGTTGGTAAAATGGTCCGTGAAGCTGAGCAAATTTGACTTATCTTATAAGCCCCGAGAAGCAATCAAAGCCCAAGCTCTAGCCGATTTTATGGTGGACTATGCTGAACCAAGGGAAGAAGTTCGGAAGGAACAACCAGTAGAGCAGGAGAAACTAGAGGGAGTGTGGCTGGTAATGGTTGATGGGTCATGTAGTGAACAAGGGTCTGGAGTAGGTATTGTAATACGAAGCCCAAAAGGGGCTGAAATAATGTATGCGGTGAAATTTGAATTCCAGCTCACGAGCAACCAAGCTGAATATGAAGCTTTTATCACTGGGCTCGGACTTGCACACGCACTAAGAGCAGAAAGGGTAGAAATCTGAGCAGATTCTTAATTAGTCTGTAATCAACTTAGTGATCAGTTCCAAGCAAGGGAAGAGAAGATGAGGCTTTATTTGAAGAATGCAAAGCAGATGGTGGGGCTTTTCAAAGAGGTAGAGATAAAGCAGATATCTCGGAATGAGAATTATCGAGCAGATATGTTGGCTAGAATGGCTGTAATTGCAGATCCAAAATTACCCAAGTTAGTTCCTTTAGAGGTGAGGACCTCGCCAAGTATACGGGAGGAAGTAGAGGTAATGAGAGTAAGCATCGAGGAATCTTAGATGTACCCGATTCTCTCATACATCTGCGATGATATTTTACCTGAGGACAAGAGGCAAGCAAGGAAATTAAAATACCGAGCAGCAAGGTACACGCTACTCGATGGGGTACTCTACCACCGAGGATGAGATGTCTGGATAACGAGGAAGCAGATTACGTACTAAGGGAGATTCACGAAGGACTATGTGGCAATCACTCAGGGTCGAGAACTTTAGCCTTCAAGGCACTCCGACAAGGATACTTCTGGCCAACCATACACCAGGATGAGAAAATGATAGCAAAAAACTGTAAAATCTGCCAAAGTTTCTTAGAGGTTGATGCACAACCCTCAGAAAAGCTGACCGTTATGACATCCCCATGGCCTTTTTCCCAATGGGGAATCGACTTGATTGGTCCGTTACCTAAGGGCCGAGGAGCGGCAACACATGCAATTGTGGCAATAGACTACTTCACCAAGTGGGTATAAGTGGGAGTCCTCAGCCAAATCACGGAGAGAAAGATGACGGATTTTATTTGGAAAAATATCATCTGCTGATACGAAATCCCCGATGCCATCATTACAGATAATGAGAGGCAATTTATCAACAACAACTTCAGAGAATTTTACTGAAACTTGGGGGTGGATCTGAAATTCTGCAACCCCGCACACCCCCAGGCGAATGGACAAGTGGAAGCAGCCAACAAAGTAATAAAGAAACTCCTAAAAATTAGGCTGGGAGAGAAGAAGGGAGCTTAGGTCGACGAGCTGCCAGGGGTATTGTGGGCGTACCAGAAAACTCACAAAACCGCCACAAGGGAAACTTCGTTTGCTTTAGCTTTTGGTAATGAGGCGGTAGTCCCAGCAGAAATTAGAGTGGGAATACATCGGACGGAATACTTTAGTGAAGAACAAAACGATGAGCAGATCTGCTTGAGCCTGGACCTGCTAGAGGAGAAAAGGGAATGGGCCTCGCAGAAAGTGGCCCAGTGTCAGCAAAGGGTCATGCGTTATTAAAACAAGGATGTACACATAAGGCAATTACGAGCAGGGGATTGGGTACTTAGGAATGTGAACCTAAAACACTAGGGATCGTAACCATAGCGCGCTCGGCCCAAAATGGGAAGACCCGTACAAGGTGATACGAGCGATTGGACCAGGAGCTTACAAGCTAACGTACCCAGATGGACGAGACGTGAAGAGGTCGTGGAACGCCGAGCACTTGAAGAAATATTTCCAGTAAGCAAAGTGCTCTACTAAGTCTTCATTTTGACAAAGTCATTTCTATTAAATGCATGATGACTTGTTGCACATGCATATATTCCGTATTTCTGTAATGCATCCAAATTTCAATAAAGATGAATTCAGCATAAAATTCCCCTGCTAGCAAGCCCGTTAAATTCTCACTAAGGCAAGTAAGTGTCTGTTCCTGCTCGGTCAACGAAAGACCAGCAGACAATTTAACAGAAATTTTCACTAAGGCAAGTAAGTGCCTTTTCTTGCTCAGTCAACGAAAGACCAGCTGTTCCTGCTCGGTCGACGAAAGACTGACAAGCAATTTTATAAAATTCTCACTAAGGCAAGTAAGTGTTTGTTCCTGCTCGGTCAACGGAAGACTAGCAGGAAATTTTACGAAATTTTATGAAATTTTACTAAGGCAAGCAAATGCTCATTCCTGCTTGGCCGCCGAAAGGACCAACAGGCCATTTTACGAAATTATACTAAGGTAAGCGAGTGCCTACTCCTGCTCGAACAACGAGGGACCAGCAGGAAATTTTACAAAATTCTACTAAGGCCAGCGAACGCCTATTCGTGCTCCGTCCACCAAAGAACCAGCAGGTTAAGTAAAATAAATTATCAAATTAATTTGTAGAAGCATCCATAAGCAAAAACCAGACAAGAAGACCAATAGAAAGCGTCCAAAAATTTATAAGCGTTCAAATAATGGCAAACAAATGAAAGTTGGGGATTTATACAAAAATAAGTCTAAAGGCTACGAGGTTCAGTAGCTTCAGGATCACGATCTCCTGTTTCTTCCACCGACACCCCTCATAAGGAAGCCTCCACCTGATCCTGGTCACCCTGTTCCTTGTCCCCCTAGTCAACCTCGGCCATATATTTATGCACTCTAGCTTCAAGCTTGCTCATGTTAAATTCTGGATATTTTTCCTTCAGCACAAACATGATGCACTTGTAGCAGAAGTCGACCCCAGAGTTATACTCTGCATTCAACAGATCATCCACATCAGCGGATTTACCTTTCGCCTCGGCCAACTGCTCATTCAGAGATTTGATTTCTCCCTCAAGAGACGTCTTCAAGGTATCCCGCTCACTCTGAGTGGCATGGAGGTCAGACCTCATGTCACCCAACCAGGGTCGGCTCTAGCACATTAGCGGCCTTAGGCAAAATTTTTGTATGGGGCCTTTCTCTATTTAAAAACAACAATTCTTAAAACCATTAAATAATTTCATTATGAATATTCTAGACTTTCTAGCTGAGGAAGAGAGAATTAAAAAGGCAAACGATTTGGGCGTTGCTTTTAAGATGTTTAATTGTAAAAGGAATATTGAAAGTTTTATTGGAAAGTTATTTAAAAAATTTAATTACCGTTTGTATTAAATAATTAGTTACGTTTGGGAAGTCAAAGATAATTGTATTAAATAATTAGTTGTGAAAATTGGGCATTCTTAATTTTATTGGAAATATAATTATATTAACTAATTGTGAAAATTGGACCTTCCTATTTTTGGGCTCTAGGCGGGTGCCTATTCGGTCTAACGGTGGAGCCGGCCCTGCACCCAACTCACCCTCAAGCTTGACGGAGGTGGATTCGGTCATGGTCACTTTCTCCTCCAGGTCCATGATTTGCTTGTGCAAATCAAGCAGCTTTTCCTTCGAGCTGGTCGGCAGACTCAGCCTTTTCTTCAAGTCCTGGTTATCAGCCTTGAGCCTCCTCTCATGGCGAATGGACCTGTTCTTGTAGCACGAAACCAGGGTGGCCAATTTGAAGGAAACTCTTTGAACGGATCCAACTAACTCGAAGAGATTCATACTCTCAATGTCCTTCACTATCTTGGGCCCCACCGATTTACCGTAATCCCTCCGGTACGGGATCAGGTAGTCACCTTGATCTCGAGATGGAAGAGGAGAAGACCAGTCCCCGGACTGGATGCTGACCTCAGGACTTTTATCACTCACCTTCTCTTCACCATTTTTCCGAGGAGGAGGAGGGGGCAGAGCAGGAACAGAAGCTTGGGTTGACTGACACTGGCTTTCTTCAGAGGAGGAGGAGGGTTACTGGAGCTGCTTGGAGCCCGACCGCGCTTTCTGGTCATAGCGCTGAGAATCTTGTTATCCATTCCGGCAGCTATGTCTACTAAACCCGAACCGACCAGGCTTGTTGGTGACAGGAGGTCTTGGCAAGTAGACGCATTCACCAGAACAGTTTTCACCTGGAGCAAAGGTCGGTCTTCAAGTTGCTTAATCAAACCCCACGATTCTGAAAGAGAAAACAAGGTTAAAGGAACCAATAAGTCACAATTTGAGAAAGAATATAAGCAGAAAATGAACAATCTAGGGTGACAAAATACGTTGGAAGGTAAATATCACCACCAAGTGAACGAGCTGCTGGACACCAATTTCCGCCAGTAAAGAAGAATTTATTCTTCTAATTCTTACACGATGAGGGGAAGCCAGTAATTGGCTGCCTCTTCGCAGAACTCGACATGAAGTAATACCAGCCTGCTTCCCTCGGGCTACTCCTCAGCTGGTATAAATACTTTACTTCAACAAGAGAGGGCTCCTCTGATCCACACCTCTCCCATAACACATACATAGCCGAGAGAACCCTCCACCCATTTGGGTGTAGTTGACCTGGGGCCAGATGCATACCACCCAATATCTTGGCAAAGTAACGCTGAAGGGGCAGCCGAGCTCCTAGCTTGAAACTCTTAAGGTACATCGTCACATATCCCCTCGGAGGCCGACTAGGAACGTCACCTTTCCCAGGAACTACAAGGAGAACCTCCTCAGGAATGTTGTAGAGATTCCTAAGCTTGAACAGATCGGTTGGGGTGGTGGCACAAGCTATGTAGTCAATAGGGTAAGAATCTGCCTCCACCCTATGGTCAAAGTTCCTTTTCTTAGAAAGTCTGCTCGGCTCAGAACTGCTCCCCTCACCATCACTTACTTCTTCAGGGACCGCAACTCCAGTAAAACTGTGATCTTTACCCGAGCCCGACGCAGGACCACCTCTGTTTCCTACAAGCTCTAATTCAGGGGAGGGTGAAGTGGCCATGGGACGAGGGTATTCAGGGGTATCCCTATGATATGAGGGACTTACACTGCGAGGGGAGTGTAGAAGGTCACTGGGTCCAAACAAATAGGGATATGAATCCTTTATCTCTTCATCGCTCTCGACTACAATTCTTTTTCCTTTTTGGTTGGACATACCGAAATTTTAAAAGGGAAAGCACAAATATCTAAGAGTATGGATACAAAAAGGGACAAACATAGAACCCACAATACAAAACCCAATCAACAACAACTAGAAAAGAGGTTGAAGGCTATACCTGGAATAAACTGGCAATGATGGTGTTGCTATGACAGAGAAAAGACCCAGCAAATGGAGATCCCAAACGCGAAAAGTGTGAACGAAGTTCGAAGGAGTTGTCTTACGGCAGAGAAGCGAATAGTAAAACGAGGATGACTATAGCTTAGGGATTTAAAACAAAAAGGGGGAAATGTAAGCGTTTGAGTGATATGAGTGCCAGCTCATTCACCGCATATCGAGGATGGATAGCCTGTCGTTTCAAATTTCATATACGAAGAGTCTGGAAACGCCACGTTAATAACCGCTATAAGAGGCCAGACAAAACGCAAGCCCAGACATGCAATGGACATGCTCGTAAAGGCACATGCTCAGGTCGGCATCTCCCTAGACGAAAAATGGAACCTCAGGTCCATCTTAGTAAACAGAAGACCAGATGAGAAATTCCCTGGATCGATGAGATTTGATTATCAGTTTCTACTCTCAACTCGTTTCACTCGCAAGACTAGAAACTGGAGAACTGGTGTTAAGTAAATAAGAGTACCAGCTCAGCCATGCCATCATTCCCACCCTGGCATGGATCACCTCAGTAAAATGGTACGAGCATGACACTGATAAGGAGTCTTCTACGAACAAGGGCCAACCATAGATGACTATCAGCCAGAGGAACGTACCAACCAGAGATAAGTACCAAGCAGATACCCATTCCCCAAAGAACAGGAACACGATCTCACAAAATCACAACAGTTGCGCTATGCCCAGAACCGTTGAAGGAGACACAGTGGCCCGCGTTTACCCACAATATAGTAGTTGGAGTCTCATGAGGGGCTGCCACTACCCGAGATATGGGGGGATGTAGGATAAATGGAAACGTGGGACATCGGCTATAAAAGAGGAAGAAACCAATGAAGGAGGGGATAAAAAAATTAAGGGAAGGGAAAGCTCTGCCAAATTGAAACCAGACAATTTTTAATGAATTGTGAGCCAGTGATAATTAATTTATCGAATCTGAATTAGATCATTTTCCCGTAAATACCTTGTGCTAACTTAGGCATCGGAGGGTTTACGCCGGTAAAACCACCGACGTCTCTGATCCACTTTTGTGAACGCAGGCTTGGTTGGAGAAAGAAGGATAATTCCAACTTCTGTAACTAGAGCGATCGTTGAAGTAAGAAGAAATTGACATCCTCACCACTGAATACGTAAATATTGGTGTAAAGATCTGGTCGGGTAAAGGGCGAGCAGATTTCGGCATCAACAATGGGTTAATATTTTTTCAACTAAATTAAAATATTTACAAAATGATTTTTCAAATATCTCTCGAATCTCACACACACAACTCATACTACTATTTTTTCAATTGAAAAAATAGAGCCCTTTTAACCATCTCTGGCCTCTCAATTCTTACCCTTGATCGACGCAATCCTCTTGTACTCCACTAAAATTCTTCCTCTTTCTTTACCCTTAGAGAATGTTTGTTACATTGTATAATAGGGCATTAAAATATTATTCACATTAAAATAATACTAATAATTTTTTTTTCTTTTGCTTTATTATAATAATAATAAAAATAAATATAATTTTTTAATATTATATTTTTTTAGTTTTACATTATAATTTATTAATAAATTTATAATTTATTATAACTAATAATAAATATTTAAATATGAATAAGTTTGAATAATATTAATTTAAAATTAATAATAATATAGAATATTAATACAATTTAAATATATTAACATAATATAATATTTCATTTAAATTAACCACAAAAAAAAATCAACATAGTATAGTATAGCACCAAATATTGTACAACATTGTTATAATAAAGTGTTAATGCAATACAACATAATATAATACACTAACATTAAAATAATACAATACAATGTGTTAAACGCATCCTTAGAAAATTTATTTTTTAGATCTACACACATACATGCTCATATACACTATCACGTTTAATGCATGACAACAAATCACATAAACTTGTAGGCAAATCACATAAATTTATATCCACACATATCAAAATAGTTTTTTCAATATGCCAATCACATAATTAGTACAAATTGATTTTCAGTCTAAAATTTTTGTATGTTAAACTATACATGTTCAAGAATATTTTTTAAATTTGTTTCAAAATAATCGGATAAGAGTTCAATTTATAATTTTTCAAACTCAAATAGGAAAACTTGGATATATTGTTGGTCAATTTTTTTAGCCTTTTAATACAATTTATTTATTTCTAAAAAGAATAAATATGTACTATTGTTACATCAAATGGTAACATACATGCTATATTAACGCAAGTGAACAAATGTCACGTGACAATATAATATATACAAACAAAAACACATTCTTGATGGGCAAATGGTAGTTTTTTATTTTCAAATAAGTCATTTTTTCCCCCTCAGCAAACTCATATTCATCATCTTATTAAATAACTTAGCAAGTTTTTATTAGATTTGCAGTTTTTAGTTTTACACTACCACTCGCAGCTTGGATTTTTTTTTTAATAAAAAAAGTTAAAATATATCATAGGGTTAATTTTAGTCCAACCCCTCCATTTAGTATCAAATATCAATTTTTTTTGAGAACGTATCACATATCAATTAGTCTCGCATTGTTGCATAGTGCATACATTGCACAAGCTTCGACCATAAGTGACTTTGAAATTACCTTTTTGCCCTTATGTGATCACCGCGTAGGGACTGGTGTGGCATTACAGTGAATTTATTAACCCAGAAATAGGATCAACCATAAATCCATGATACTGACATAATCCAATATATTCCGTACGTCTGGCGTAGGGGGTGGGGGGATTAAGCAGCCTTATGTTGCGATTATTTTTTGAACCGAAGTGAAAATTTCGAAGAGCGAGAATCTTTAAATTAGGAGTGTGGAGTGAAAATAAGATATTTATTTAGATTAAATAAAAGTATAGATTGTTAATCAGAATTTTAATTATTTATTTATTTTATTTTAAATTTAAAGTAAATTATTTTAAATTATAATTTTATTCTTATGTATAGAATTATAATTTTTAATTAAAAAATTAATAAAAAATATATTTAAAAAATAAAATAAATATTTTATTATATTTATAAATTAATAATAATTACTAATATTCTTAATTATGTAAATCATAATTTTTTATTAATTTAAATTTAAATTATGTGAATAAAAATTATTAATAATAGCAACACAAATGAAATATTATTATTGATAATATAGTACAAAATTAATATTTTTTTAGAATAAAATATTTATTATTATTAATTAAATAAATAATTAATATTTATTAAAATTAATGTTTAATATTATTAATTTAAATATAATATTTATTTATTTTTATTTTATTAAATTTAATAAAATAAATATGATATAATTATTATTTTTAATAAATATAATATTATTTATTTTATTAAATATAATATTATTTATTTTATTAAATATTATTTATTTATTTATTTTTATAAGGATAAAATAGAAAGAGGAGTAGATTCTCACTCCCACCTCTCTCTATGGGAGTGAAAATCCTACTCCCATTCTAAAATTAAATGAGGCCTATAAATTTTTACTCTCATTTTTTTCCTTTTTTAAGATAAATAAATATTAAAATAAAAGAAATACATACTCCACACTTCTACTCCATAGGATAAATACTGACTTAAAGTTAGGGATGGCAATAGGGAGGGGAGGGGAGGGGACCAATCTCTCTATACCCATCCCCAATATTTTGCGTATGTCCCCGTCCCCTCCCCGTCCCCGTCAGAATTGCTTGAGAGAATCTTCATCCCCTCCCCGAATAATAATAGGGGATCCCCGAGGGTCCCCGGTCCCCGAATAATTAATAGTCTAATACATTTTTTATTTTTATTTTTTAATTAATCATATTAAAATAAAAAATTCAAATAAAAATAAAGTTCAAAATATATCTTACATTAATATTGATTTATTTCAAAGTCTCATTCAAAATATAAATTATTAAAATAATTATATTTATCAATGACTCAATCTTCATAATCCTACAATAAAAAGAAAAAAAAACTATTTTTATATCGGTAATAAAATAAATGAAATAAATGTAGATACTTAATTAATATTTTTAATAAAACTATTTACCTCATGCTCGTCCTGCTCGTCCTATTCTTCCTCGAGAAATGTGGCAAATTGAGAAATAGCTTCAGATTTCAAACTTAAAACAACGAAAATGATATAAGTAACATAACTTATAAGTGCAAATATTAATAACTGTATAATATAATTATAATGTAAAATAAACTCATACTGCTATTGTAAGTTCGTAACCAACTTTGACAGCACATTAAGGCCTCCAATGTGCTTGGATGAAGTTTGTTACGGTGTGGGCTCACAACTCTACCACCGGTGTTAAAAGCTGATTCAGAAGCAACTGTTGTAATTGGAATTGCTAAAATATCTCTAGCAATTCGAGCTAATGTAGGATACCTATTAGCATTTGTCTTCCACCAACTCAAAATATTAAAATCTTCCATCTAGGGTATAACTTTCTCATCCAAATATGAATCTAATTCATCTGCAACAACTGCACAATCTCCATTGTTTACATAATCATCAAAACCTGTCATCCATTTGGTTGCTTTATTATAAGAATCCCCTGTAAATCTAGTAGAAGCACTACTACCAGTCTAATCAAATCAATAAACAGTTGGTGAAAACTTCAATTGATACTCTTCTACTAATTCCCGACAAAGGGTGACTACTTTCCCAACATACAACTCTTTAACACCACCATAAATCATAGAAAAGTAATATTCAATTAACTTCTTTTTATACCTTGGATCAAAGATATAGGCTACACCCAAAATTCCACTCATATCTTACCAATATTTATCAAATTTCAAGAACATCAACTGAGCCATATGTTGAATCCTATCACAAGGTGATAAAAGCCAATCTTGTAAAGATAATTTAATCTCACACACATGTTGCAAGAATACATTTACTGTCGGATACTTAGTTCCTGAAAATAACTCAGTAACATCATAAAAACTTTTCAAATTCTCTTCCAAAATAATGGCAACCAATCTTCCTCATTAGGACAACACTTATATTACGTTCATTGTCCCGTTCGATACGAATTAGAATTAGGACTGTTGTAAATTATAATTAGACAGCTCTCTCCTGTATCATTGTAATTTGGATTAAAAATTTAAGACTTTAATTAGTTAATTAAGTTTAAAAGTTTAATAATATAAATATTTTGATATTTATTATTTTTAATAATATTTATAATTTTATTATTTATTTATTAATAATTTTAAAAATAAAAATTAAATAAAAAATTAAAATAAAAATAAATAGAGAATAAAGATTCTAACTCATCCCCGTCCCCTCTCTAAATAAAAAATTAAATAAAAATTTTTTTCTATTTTTTTTTAAATAAAAAATTAAATATAAAATTATTCCTATATCCTTTCTAAATAAAAAAAATCCTAAAAAATACCGTTCGGGGGATTTCTGACATCCCTACTTAAAAGTATTATAATCCAGCCATTATCTTTATTCTTACACTCTCCTGGTCAGCTAAGCTAACAAGTGTGGTGGTTTCTGGAAATGGCGACGGTGAGGAGAATGAAGCTGGGTTCACAAGGCCTTGAAGTATCAGCACAAGGCTTGGGGTGCATGGGCATGTCCGCTTTATACGGTCCCCCGAAGCCTGAGCCCGATATGATCGCTTTAATCCGCCATGCCATCAACAGTGGCATCACTTTTCTTGACACTTCTGATATTTACGGCCCGCACACAAATGAAATTCTTCTGGGCAAGGTCAGTCATCTTAATTTTTCATAATTTTATTTTGCTTTTCTTAATTTTCCTGCATCTTTAGCGTGCGGGTATTATTTAACTATTAATTCTGGATAGGCTTTGAAAGGAGGGTTCAGGGAAAGAGCTGAATTGGCAACTAAATTTGGAATAGGTATCGTAGATGGTAAGTACGGATATCATGGGGATCCTGCTTATGTGAGAGCTGCGTGTGAGGCCAGCTTGAAGCGTCTTGATGTTGATTGTATTGATCTTTATTACCAACATCGCATTGACACTCAAACTCCCATTGAAGTCACTGTAATTTCCCTCTCCTTATTGCCCTCTTTTGTTAAGCTTAAATGCAGCATTTTGTATTGTGGGGTTGTGGCTTTGGTTGCGAAACAAATGTTATAACTGTTCACTAATATAGATTTTTTCATCTATCAACTGGGAGTATAAAGTTTTACTTGTTTAGTTTGTTATCGTATTGTATAGTTAGTGATTTTTGTTTCTTCAAAACATTGTCTCAATTGTTGAATGCATGTGAACATATCCATGTGTAATGCATATAGCAGGCCCTTTTGGAATGTATTTTTGTTGAAGAAAAGGGGTTGGCAGGAAGAATGCATGGTAGATGTGTGGGGGTAAGGAGAGGGAAGGTTTTTATTTTTCTTGTTAAGTAACACTACAGACACTGTGAAGACATGGTCTGTTATATGTGGACCGTGACTCATCGAAGGAAGATGAGATATTATCATATTTAATTATTCTTAACACGAAAGTGCAATTTTTCTTGTTGCATACTTGACTGAGAGACTTTCTGCATCCATGTTTTGAATTACCATGCTGAAATCTGTGTGAAAACTCAAAAAACAATGTTGGATCAATGTTAATGACCTACACATATTGTTGTATTTGTCAGGTAATGAGCATTTATCCTTTTTTTTAGCCGCATCTTTCTTTGAAACTTAACAATCTGATAGGGTTATGAAGTTTGATTTCTCACAATGTTTCCTTCTCCCATCAAGTTTCTTAGTTGGACTTTGAAACTGGCTTTATATTGAACATGAAGTAATTCTTTTTTTTGCTCTTTTGAAAGATTGGAGAACTCAAGAAACTAGTTGAAGAGGGCAAAATAAAGTATATTGGACTGTCTGAGGCTTCTGCTTCAACAATTAGACGAGCTCATGCTGTTCATCCAATAACAGCTGTGCAGTTGGAATGGTCCTTATGGACACGAGATGTAGAGGAAGACATAATTCCTACTTGCAGGTGAGGCATTAATGAGAGAAACTCAATTATTTAGAGTTAAAAGGAAATAAGAAATCATGAGTAAAGTATTGTAACATCCGCTAATGCAATGCCAATTGTTCCTCAGGGAACTCGGCATTGGGATTGTTGCGTACAGTCCTCTAGGACGAGGATTCTTTTCATCAGGGTCTAAGTTGGCTGAAAGCTTATCTGAGGGAGATTATAGAAAGGTTTGTAAATCTACCGTGCAAGTACTAATATTTGGAATGCAATGCATCTGCATTTGGCCTAAAAATGTTTTTTAGCGTCATAATTGGATGTTTGCAAGCATGGCAAGCAACTATTCTCCTATCTCATCATTAACCTACAATATGAAGGTGTGCTTTCTGTAGACTATTACCTTGCATCATGCTATCTTGTGGTGTCCTTTTATTATATTGTTCCTCTAACTTAGTGTCTTTCACCTCGCTTTCACCCTTTTTTTTTTTGGTTCTCTTTGTCCATTTGTTTGACGATTCAGTATATTTAGCATTTCATGATATTATTATTCAAAAGAAAATTGGGGCTGTGGAACACCTAGGAACCACCCAAAGTGCTGTAATATCAAAACGAGAGTTGCATTTACTTCTGCTTGTAAATGCATTTTATATCCAATATCTTGTTCTTTCTTAATAATTTGATTTTAGTTTTGTTTGCTGAAGTGTGAGTGTTCTAACTTCTGCAGCACCTACCAAGATTCCAGCCTGGAAATTTGGAGCATAACCAAAAGCTATTTGAACGTGTTAATGAGATAGCTGCGAACAAAGGGTGCACCCCATCACAGCTTGCATTAGCCTGGGTTCATCACCAAGGAGATGACGTATGTCCCATTCCTGGAACCACCAAGATTGCCAACCTCAATGAAAATATTAAGGCTCTGTCAGTGAAAATAACTCCAGAAGAAATGGCCGAACTTGAAGCTATTGCTTCAGCAGATAATGTGAAGGGTGACAGATATCCGAGTTCCTCGGGTACTTACAAGAGCTCTACTTACAAGACTGCTGATACCCCACCATTGTCTTCATGGAACCCTTCTTAAAATGGATTGCTTTTAGCCCTGGCTATTCTGCCTCTCTGGTCCCAGTATGCACTTTCTGAATACCAGAATAAGGCAGTAAATTTGTTATGGATAAGATCGTTTGTTACATAAACTTTCTCACAGTATTTTCATCCGAAGTGTTGAGATGACACTCCTTGTATGAATAAATAGAACCGTTTGGCGTCTTTTTGTTACTATTACAATTAAAAATATAGCACTTACATTTTAGTAATAAGATTGGAGCATAGAAAACTTTATTACTTCTTGTCAAACCTACTCTGTTGATTGGAATCTACAACCTATTTCATGAAGATATTTTTCCCATGATATCCCATTTCTTTATAAGAATGAAATATTGGTAGTTCATGAATGATCCTTTCTTTCTGATTTGTGTACGTTTAGCACTTGTAGCATTGCATATTCTCGCTAAAAATTTTACTGCCAATGAAAAAGCATAAACTCCAACTCATCCTGTACTTTTTGTAGAATAGAACTTGTGCTGCCACAGGTACTCCCTTAATCTGATTTGTATAGATTTTGAAATTCGGGCATGGGCTAAAAGATGTATATGCTTTTCAGATTTAATAGTTGGTATTGTTCTTTGATCTTTTAGTTTGGAATTTGACGCACCCAAATCAGAATTAGAATTTGGCACTAAAGGATATTATGATGTAACAAGGTATGGAATTGGAATACATTCCTGCTCATTTTGTCAAAATTGTTACATCATTCAGAATATGGCAATCCCTGTAGTTCTCTCATCCGCTTATCCAAATCTTCGAGAAGTGCCTTCACTGACTAGACTATCCATTAACTTTTGACATCAATGAATCGTTTTTTAAGAAAAATTGAAGTTGTAGAAACAGTTAAGCAAAAAAGAAAAATCAGGTAACTAGAAATGTTCCATTGCATATATGATATAGCAATGTACAAGAGACTCATACAAACATATGAACAGAAATGAAAAGAAAAAGGGAACGTTCTTATTATGCTATTAGCTAAGTACCCTTTAGATCAAAGAGAACTCTAACTCTTCTTCCCTTCGAAACTTCTGTTGCCTTGCAATGAAAGCTTCAATTGTGCGGCGAAATTCTTCATTGCTCATCATATCTTCAGGGAACGAACTTTTCACCAATCTTTCCCCAGAATTAGTACTTTTCTTGAACTTCTCAGTTCCCCCTCTCCTCAGTTCCCGGCATGACTTTTCGCAATTTACACGCTTAAAGTTCTCCGATTGGCTTCTCCTATAACCCTTGGTTTGCAAAGTAGTGTATGCTTCATCACAAAGTAATTTCTCTGTACAAATGCTCTTTTTTTCTCTGTTCTCAACCTCATACCGATGAATATTTTGAGTCTTTTCACTCTTTTGCACGAACTCTCTGTAGAAATCGTTTGCTGGATCCTTTTTGGCAGAATCCTGCAAGGAAAACTGCCCTGACTTTGCAAAAAGAATGGCAACAATCACGTTGCCGAGGATGAAGACAAAGCGAGGGCTAACAAGGAATAGTGCGAAATCCTTGAAGTATTCTGCCGAAATCTTTACAGCAAATGGGAGCTTAAGGGTAAAACGTGAGACCAAAATCAGGATAACACAAATCTCAACTATCCTGAACAAGCTTGCCATCTTTCGAATCCGGCGATGCTTGTGGATTGCATTAGCCTTCTCAACTTTAATGTTGGTGATATCAAACGAATCCATTTGGACACAAGGATCAAGAATCAAAGCTGATTTTGAAGTGAAGTATAGCGTTTGATGTGTTTTTGTTCTCACCAGCAAGACTCAAGAGAGTTGGTTTTGGACCAAGGCTTCTCCGAAGAGAGGAGAGAAAGTTGCTACTATCAACATAGCATAGAGTGACGTGTTTTTGGTTTTTTGATTCATAGAAACAGAGTGAAAAACAGAGAAGATAAAACAGAGGAAACAGAGTGAGCTAGACTGTTCTCTGCTTTTGCTTTTCTCTCTTAGATTTGGAAGCTTGAAATGTTTGTTTGGTCTTGAAACTTGTTGGTTGGTTTGCTATATATAGATAGAAGGATATAAGCCTTTTTTCTTTTTTATTATATCAATTTTTTTTTTCTTCATCTAGCAAAGACACACCATATTCCCTATTATTTACTTTACTGGAAAATATGCAAGTTGAGGGATTTCCACAGTCCACAGGACCAATGATTTTCTTTTTCTTGTGATATTTTTCTCTTTTAGATTTGACAATGAACAACAAGAATAATTAGAGAGCAACTAGCCAGTCAGAAAATTCTTGCTAGCTTATTTTGCCACCAAAAATAAATAATAATAATAATAATAATAAGTGATTGCATCTTCAACTTTCCTGAGAGATTATTGTACAGAAGTTAAGAGAGATAATTGTACATAACTTATTAGATTTACCCCACTTCTGACATTATATATTCTTATGACCAAGCTTTTCCCACCCATGGTATTCAAAATTCAATTATTTATTTTTAAAAAATGAAAACAAAAACCCAGGATTATATTTCGAAAAAGGACTGGTAACTCTATTTTAAGAATAGACATTAATTGGTTCAATTGATAAAACTTCTTATAATGATACTAGAGGTCTAAAATTCCAATCCTACTTAGATGAATTAACCACTATCTTTCCTAAAAGATTAAAAGGAAAATAATAATTCAATGATCAGAAAGATATAATAATTAAAGGAAATTAGTATTTAGTAGTACTCCACCTAATCTTGAGCAAAATTAGAAATTACATAATTCATCAAAATTTATTACTAGTTGTTGTGCGTGTCACCGAATTACTTTTTCATTAAATTTTGTTAGTGTACGTTGAGGTCACATGGGTAAAATAATTATCTACTTGTTAAATTTTATTTCTTTTGAAAACTTATCACCTGAACATAGGGATGGCAAAAATCTCCACGGGTACGGGTACTCTCGGAGATTTTTTCTATTTGGGGAGGGTACATGGATAATTTTATACCTAATTTTTTATTCGGGGAGGGAACGGGGAAAATTTTTCACCCAATTTTTTATTCGGGGAGGGGATGGGGATTCGGGGATGAGGTGGAATCCCCATCCCCTACCCATTTCCCCATTTTAATTTTTAATTTTATTTTTAAAATTACTAATAAATAAATAACAAAATTATAAATATTATTAAAAATAATAAATATCAAAATATTTATATTATTAAATTTTTAAAGTTAATTAACTAATTAAAGTTTTAAATTGTTAATCCAAACCACAATGATACAGCAGAGAGTTACGTAATTATAATTTACAACAGTCATAAAAATAATTTTTTTTCTTTTTATTGTAGGATTATGAAGATTGAGTCATTGACAAATATAATTATTTTAATAATTTATATTTTGAATGTGACTTTGAAATGGATCAATATTAATGTAAGATATATTTTGAACTTTATTTTGATCTGAATTTTTTATTTTAATATGATTAATTTAAAATTAAAAATAAAAAATGTATTAGACTATTAATTATTCGGGGACCGGGGACCGGGGACCCTCGGGGATCTCCTGTTATTATTCAAGGAGGGGATGAAGATTCTCTCAAGCAATTCTGATGGGGACGGGGAGGGGAGGAGGACATACGTAAAATATCGGGGAAATGTATGGAGAGATTGGTCCTCTCCCCTCCCCTCCCCATTGCCATCCCTACTTGAACACCTAACTTTTAGTAAAAATTCAAGTAAACACTGATATTTCGTTCATGAAAAAATTCAGTTTGAAGAGAACAACTATATTTTTACCATGATTCCATAAAATATTCTTATAAAATTAATAAGAAACGTTACTTATTAATACACTTTGAAAGGATAGGTGGGCTGGTTATAATATTTTTTTTTTCAAAGGAATTGTGAGTTTATCTAAAATAGATAATTCGAAAATAAATAAGTCAAGAAACCCTGAATCCCCTCAATTAATATGATTGATTGCGAATCTCACTAAATTATATTTCATGTAAATTAACAATCAAGTAAAATTCATTCGTCGTTAATTAGCAAGTGGAGTTTCTAAAATCTATGTGCTAACATGACAATCCTGATGGACTTGTCGCAAAACCATTGATTGGTTTCTTACAAATTAAGAAACTGACACATAGCACTAAACTGCCTTTTTTTTTTTGGTTTTTTTTTCTTCTTTTTCTTTTTCTTTCATAATTATATTAGACTTTCACCTTTAACTGGCATTTCGGTTATTATCAGACCCACCAATAATGCAGGAGTGAAGCGTATTGGCCTTTTTTTTTATCCCTTCTACTTTTAGGGTTTAGAAGAATTGATGCTACGTGGCAAGTGGTTATTTTGTTTTGCCAAATCTTGATCAATCCTCACTCTCTGATTTTGATTACCAGTTTATTTGTAATTTGATTCATCTTGTTATTTGATTTGATTGTGACAGTAAACGGTTTCTTTGGATTGTGTTGAAAAGATGGAAGCAAAGTAGTGGCGGTCCCATTCCCATATGCTAATACTAATCTTTTATCTAATTTTTCTAAAGTACATGATAGAAATTCTTTAACTAGTTAATAATTACATATGTACTGCAATTTTATAAGTGTTATGAATAGTGATAAAAAGGTACAATAACTAGATAATATTACGGGTCAATTTGATAATACAGTAAATTTAAAAATAATTATTGTTAGTTGTGTTATAAAAATAATTAACAATAAAGAGAATTAGTTAAACGTTTGGTAAAATTTATTTTTATAAGTGTTATAAATTCTATTGCTTAAGCCGTTGTAAGAATGTAAATGGTTAAATTGGATGTAATATTGAATCTAATTTATTTACACATTTATAAACATGTTTATACAATATTTTTTTATTATGTACATACAATAATTGCTAACTAAAATAAATGTTTTTAAATTATTAATTTTATTTTTTTATTTTGTTATCTCAATATAATTGGCAATAATAATAATCTCTTTAAATTTAATGATTTTATCATAAGAGTTTCCTCATAAGAATGTCTACGAATCTGATCAGTTACCCTTCAGTCTTAATCAATAAAAATAATTTTAGATTTTTATAATATATATGAGAATATATGTGTGTGTGTGTGTGGAATTATATTAAATATAAAAATAATTTTTAAAATCAAATTTTAAAAAGTTTTTCTTCCCCTACTTTTCAAAATCTGCAGTGGTATGTAGTGATTTTGCCAAAAGTGACCTCTAAAAAAAATTAGTTTTTACCTTTTTTAAATCACTTTTAAATATCTTAAAAGCAATCTCAAATGGGGTCTATGTGATATACAGTCTCAAGCACCACACAAATGATTATTTGGATAGAAATTGTTAAGGTGATTGAAATAAGAAGAAAAATGTTACATATTTAATAAATTTTCAATTATGTGTATATTAAAATTCACTAGGATCATTTTATTATATTAAAAAATATCAGAACTAAGAATTTGTGAAAAGCTATTGTTAAATGTTAATGTTAAAAAAATTTCATAGTTTTAAATTCAACTATTAGTTTTTAAATTTTAAAATACATGTGCTTTTTAATGTGTAAAATATCAAAAAATAAATTAAAATTTTTGTATTTCTTCTTGATTTCCTAAAATTAAGCACCATTTGTGATTGATGTATAACGGTTATAGTTTAATGTCATAAGTGTAATAAAGTGTTTGGTAAACATTTATAAATTGTAATTTTTGTTTGAAAGTTACGTTATTTTACCTAATTAATTGTTTGATAAACAAATGTATATAATCCTTATTGTGTTGTTAGAATCGTTAATTTTAAAATTTATGTGTATCACAATCATCAACTTTTATTTCATATCAGTTATAACTTTTAAATCACAATACCATCAAACGAAACCTTAATCTCTTAAATTGTCAACTAAAGATCGTAGTATTATATCAACTTAATTCAATACCTATCGCAAAGCATGTAACATGTGAGTGACTTGTGTAAATAAAAATTAAAGACCTGCATTTGGGGGGGGGGGACCTGTAAAATTTAAGGAGAAGTTACTTTTTTAGATTTTCCATATTATATAAATCTTTATTTTATGACACATGTAGCTCAAGTGAAAACTACACTATCAAATAATCTATAAAGCAGATTCACTACATAAATTAAGTGTGACCTTTGAAGTATCAAAAGGGTATAGTGAACTAAAAGAGTTGATAAAGGAAAACGACTAGTTATTAAAGGGAAACTCAAAATAAAAGCCCTCTTGGCAGACAAAATCGAATAAATGATTGGGCAACTTGGGGGTGGCTAACTGGCTAATACTCCAAATTGGGCTAGGTCTCTGGGCTCCATTTACTCTATTGATTAGATTATCCAATTCGCAAAACGAAACATAAGGAATCAACTGAAAGAGAATCCTAGTGGGAAACAAAGGTTTAAAAATTAATGAAGAAAAACAATCATATGCTAATTCCATGTGGAACTAGACAAATGATTTTAGAATCTTTGATGTGGAATAGTTAATTCTTTCAAAGTATAATAAGCTTTCTGATTAAGGCTTTAATGCTCACTTTCTTGCTTGTAAAGGGCTTAGATAAGAGATAAGGCTAAGGCGTGCAGTGCATGAAACTCAAAAGCTACTTGATCAATTAGTTAAGCTAATTAAAATACCGGATGGTTTTAATATTTCTTTGTAAGTTTGATGTAACATCAAACTCTTTAATTTTATTTTCTTTTAATTATTTTATTTTAAACCCCTCTCATTGAGAGTGGAGGATGATTCGACAACACGGGAGGAAGCCGTTCGCCCCTTGATTTTCTATTTTAAAAAAAATTAATAACAACTAATTAAGGTTCTAAAATTCTTAGCATCTTTCAATTATATTTGTGACATAAGTAATGTGAACACGTCTAGCTTACGTGCCCAAAAATTCCAACACGTTGGATTCGGAAATTTTGAATCGGATTCCACTAAATATGTCTGTTGCTTTCCTTTGTGTCTCTTGATTGATTCTCTAAATCAAGGAACAAGACTTTAGCTTTATTGTTATTTTTCTTTCGTTATTGAGTTGTCAACTTAATTTTGCTTGCAATTTGCTTATTCTTTTGGTAGGAGACTAGGAGTGACAATTTTTTAAATCCATATGTGGCGGTGAGTTATTATGATTGAATTAAAATGATACAATTATTAACTAATCAGTTGAATTATATCACTCATTTATCAATCATGTCAAATTTGAATAAAGAGTTTTCAACATGCTAACCTATTTATGACACAATTAACTATTTGATTAATCTTATCATGTTGACTTATTTTTTTAATCTAACATTTTATTATAGTTTAAAATTGTTTAATTATATTTAGAGTATCAACGTAATTATGCTCATCTTAAATTTTATAATATCAAGTAATATAATATATTTGATTTTCTTATTATCCCTCATCTTTTTGCTTAATTACATGATCATGCTCGCCCCTAATTCTAATGAGCCACAATCTTACACCTTTTTGCCGGCCTCATATTCTTGGGATTCGTCGTAATATGTATTTCAGCTTCAAACTCTTGAGACTTAATCTTATAACACGTATCTTGACCTCATACTCTTGGGCCTCGATCTCATTGCACAAACCTCAAACCTCAAACCTCATTTGCTTGGGTCTTAATCTCATAATACCTATCTCGACCTCAGAATGTATCTTGGTGGCAAAATCTTAACAACTTCCCCCCTTATTCTTAAGGTGGAAGATTACTGATTGTGTGTTTACTTCTTGGAATAAGGAATGAGAATGGAGAAATGAGAATCAAAATTATGTTTACTTGACAAAATTGAATTTGGGAATGAGAATAAATTGTGTGGGTCTCACATAATTTGGGAATAAAGAATAGGAATCTCATTTCCATGGGGGGGTTGGGAATGAAAATGTGAGAATGTGAATAAAATATAAATTTACTTTTCTATCCTTCTAATTTTTCATATTTCTTAAATTACCCTTATTCAAATCACAAATAATTTTATTATTTTAAATGTCATTAATAATAATTATTAAATTTTATTAACTTTATTATTTTAGTTATTATTAATTATTTTTATTTTTTTTAATATTATCATTATTAACAATAAAAATAATGATAAAAATGAATAAAAATAATTAATTTATCATTATAACAATATTATCATTATTATTGTTGTTGTTATTATTATTAATAAAAATAATAATAACAATAATTAATAATAACTAAAATAATAAAGTTAATAAAATTTAATAATAATAATAATGTAATTTTCATTATCTACATACATGTATAAATATTATTATAAAAATGATATTAATTAAAATAATAATAATAAATGTTAGTATAAAAAATATTAATAGTAATTAATAATAACTAAAATAATAAAGTTAATAAAATATAATACTAATAATATTATTATTAATAATAAATGTTAATAATGATAATATTAATAACAATAATTAACAGTAACTAAAATAATAAAGTTAATAAACTTTAATAATAATAATAATAATCAATAATGTTAATAATGATAATATTATTAATATTAATAATACTAATAATATTATTAAAATTAATATTAACAATAATTAATAATAACTATAATAATAATAATAATAATAACAACAACAACAATAATGATAATATTATTAATAATGATAAATTAATTATTTTTATTAATTATTAATAATGTGAATATTTTAATAAATTAATTCTCATTCACATTCCTGTTCATTTTCATTCTTATGAATAAAACGCACCATGAGAGTTTATTTTCATTGATTTTTTGAGTTGAACTTAACCCAATAACCTAAATTGTCTTTTTTTATTTTTGTGGAGAAAAAAAAGAGTAAAGTGCAAAACATCCGACCTGCCGGATTCGAACCAGCGACCTAAGGATGTCAGCTTTACTACTACAGTCCTCCGCTCTGCCAACTGAGCTAAGGTCGGCTGCTGACAAAAGGTTTTAATCAGTTAAAATTTATTAGATTCTAAGAAAACAGTGTAGTAAACCAGTGAGAACCGTGTTTGGCTAGCAAAATTAACATTTGATTATTTCATTATTTAGAAACTACTTATATAGTTTATTATTCTTTCAAAGGACAAAGCACACACAAAGCAGCAAATGAAAAGGCAGCTTGCGTACAGACACAGCTGCTAGTGATATGCCTAGCAATCGAAGTAGCAGAAGCAATCAAATCCAGGGAAATCGAAGTGGCAGGCACCATGCTGTGCATCCTCCCATTCCTTGCACTGCTTGTTACAGTTTGGTGAGCTGCCACAGAATCCTGACCACGTCATGCTTCGCTTCTGGCACAGTTTTGCTTCCACCATTGCCATTTCTGTAAAAACATGTACGAATTAATTCGTCAGTCATCAGTCAAATGGTACAATTAATATTGCCTAATGATTAATTTCAATTAAAAATATTGCCCATTTTTATCAACTTATTAATTCCTGCTTTATATAAGTAAATTTTTATATCTTACTTAACCCAATTTAATGTGATTTTTCTCCTAATTTTGACTCAATATGTGTTTGAAATTGAAGTGTTGTAATTTTCATTTTACAGTTATATGTGTGGATGGGTGATAAGCATTAAGTACCCATGTTTAGTAAACGGTAGCCGTTGTGCATTCAAAATTAAACTTAAGCACGTACTTTTAAAGATACCTTTAGTTGATCTTGGTTTATTTTGAAAACAAAATATGTTACATTAAGACACTCACCAGAGGAAGCGAGGAGGATAAAGAAGGCAAAAAGAAGAGCCAAGGTTGTGGTAAAGCTAAGCAAAATGCTTGCACCGACTGCTATAAAATATTAGTTGCCATTATCATAATGATGTCCAATGGGATTTATGGATCCTTGTTTTTTTTTTTTTTTCTCTCATAAGTTTTATCAGATGTTAATTAGATAAGCTTGATGAGATCAAGATCAATATAGTGTATGTGATCGATGGGAATTAACTCCAGTAGGGAAAAGGCATATAGAAAATATGTTAACTCTAATCACGTGTATTAAACAAAATGAATAATGATAAGATGAAGGAATATAATGCACGATTGAGTTTGTATAAAAAATAATAATAAATAAATAAAGGCATCAACACAAGAAATTTTCTATATATATATAGATATCCTTTTTTTTCCCACTATAAATAGTTTATAAGCTAAGAATTCCTTTTGTTTCAAATTCAAGTTCGTCAACACTTCATCTCCTGCAAATCGGCGCTTGCAGCTGTTGTTAATATGATCGATAACTCGACAAGGGATATGATCCATAGCACGCATTACATTTTTGAATCAAATTACACCTACCCACTCGCTACACCAAATGGTGATAGTGGGCCATTAATTTGTACAGCCATATTAATAAACTCTTGAATCTGCCTTGAATTTTTTAGAAACATAACAGAAAATAATGGCAAAACTCTCCCTAATTTTCCACCTTCCTCGCTCCCCTCCCCTCTACCTTCCCTCCTCATATTTCTTACAAGCACACATGCAAGTATCATAAGAAACAAAACATATGTCTAAGTTCTAAGCTCAAACATATAAAAAAGTGTCAACTTACCGCAGTGTATAAAAGCTTTATAAATTAACTTTACACTTTCAGTTTTACTTTTAAAATTATTATGATTCTACTTCACAGATCCATTGTTAACATAAAAACATGAATTGGCAATGACTCAATCACTTTGATAAATGTAGTGCTCGGAATGCGAAATCAAGTGCATCAAATAATTATAAAAAAATAAAGGACATTGACACAAGAATTTACGTGGTTCGGTAATTAAACCTACATCCACGGAGGCAAGAAAGAATAATTGTTTATTTAACAATTAATAGAGTACAATATTTGAGTAACGAATCTCACTTCCCAGAAACCCAAATATACCCAGTACTCTCACACTCTGCAGGAAAGATAAATTCTCCAGACACACTTCTCTCACTTCTCTCAAAAGCTTAGAAACTTATAAGCTTAACAATTTTGGGATGCAAAAGAATGGAAGAAGTGCCATTTATTTATAGGGAAAATAATGGCACTATTGCACCAACCCCTTTACTATTCCACCTAACCTAAGCAAATAGTCAATGGTGCCCATTTGACAAATTTGATAAATTTGACAACTTTTCATTTTTTTCTTCAAATGCTTGGTAGCTCTTTGAAAATTGCCACATGCATGACTTTTCAACAATTCTCCACCTCGGCGAAAATTTGTCCAAATCTGAGCCGACTACCAACCAATCATCATCCCCAAAGTGGCTGCATCTCTGTGACTGCCTACGTACCCAAAATTTGGGATCAAGCCAACCGTAGTTCAAAATTCCCGAAGGACATAACTTAACACAATCGAAGGATTTGAATTAGTTTCAAGCATGTAGAAACTTAACTCCAGAAACTACCTTCGTCAACATATCTGATGGATTATCTTTGGTATCGATCTTTCTCAACAACACAATACTGCTCTCGATAATCTCCCTCACATAATGATATTTCACATCTATGTGGTTCGTCCGAGCGTGATATGTTTGATTCTTCGCAAGGAATATCGCACTTTGATTATCACAGAAGACCGCAATGTTCTCATGCATTACTCCTTATCACCTAACAAGCCTTTCAACCAGATAGCTTCTTTTACAACTTCAGTTGCTGCCATATACTCTGCTTTCATAGTGGACAGAGCAATTGTCGATTGTAGAATCGACCTCCAGCTAACCGGACATCCACCCAATGTGAATACGTAGCCCGTTGTTGATCTTCGCTTGTCAAGGTCTCCAGCGAAATCAGAATCACAATACCCAACACATTGTTGACCACAATCTTTCTTGAACAATAACCCAACATCAACTGTCCCATACAGATATCGGAGAATCCACTTTACCGCAAGCCATTGATTTTTACCCGGATTGTGCATGTATCTACTAACCATGCTCACTGCTTGAGATATATCGGGCCTTGTGCATACCATAGCATACATAAGACTACCCACAGCACTAGCATATGGAACACGAGCCATGTAATCGCGCTCCTCTTGAGATCTAGGACATGAAGAAGAGCTTAATTTGAAATGAGGAGCTAGAGGTGTACATACCGGTTTAGTTTTGTCATCCATACCGAATCTTTCTAGCACTTTCTAGCACTTTCTTCTTGTCTCTACGAATCTCCATCCCAAGTATTCTCTGTGCATCACCCAAGTCTTTCATTTCGAACTCAGAAGCCAGCTGCTTCTTTAATCTTTCGATCTCATCTCTATTCTTCGAAGCTATAAGCATATCATCGACATAGAGTAACAAATAGATGAAAGCTCTATCTGGTAGTCTTCTAAAGTAAACACAATGATCGTGTTCACTTCTGGTGAATTTCTGCCCTTGTATAAATTGATCAAATCTTTTGTACCACTGCCTTGGCGATTGCTTTAGTCCGTACAAAGATTTAATCAACTTACACACATGATTCTCCTTTCCAGCAACTCTGAAACCACAAGGCTGAATCATATAGATTTCCTCCTCTAAATCTCCATGTAAGAATGTTGTCTTAACATCCAACTGAGCCAACTCTAACTCATATTCTGCAACTAAAGCAAGTAGGATACGAATAGAAGTATGTTTTACAACTGGAGAGAAAACTTCATTGTAGTCAATACCTTCCTTTTAAGCAAAACCTTTTGCCACGAGCCTTGCCTTGTATCGAGGAGTTGTTTGATTCAGAGATCCTTGCTTTTTGGTATAGACCCATTTATTGCCAATAACCTTTTTCCCCTTTGGTAACTTTATAAGTTCCCAAGTCTGGTTTTGATGGAGAGATTTCATCTTTAGTAAGCCATCCGGGTTTCTTTATCTCTCTTCTTGGCCTCCTTGTTGCTATAAAATCATCATTATCTACATCATCAATTATTTCTTCATTTTGTGGGACATCAGAAGAAACAACCTCTTCTTCAACTCTAAGTGTCACCTCCATAGTTGAACACTTTTTTGATGTAGAACTAACTGGTATATATGGAGTTGCATCAAACTCCACCCGCTGCAATACCTCTTTGATCTTGTTCTCCACCTGCTGATAACTTGAAGTTTTCATCATTGAAGTTTCATCAAATGTGACATCTCTGCTACACACAAACTTTTTGTCTTTGAGATCCCAAAGCTTGAAGCCCTTTACTCCACCTTTGAATCCCACAAAGATAGATTTTCTAGCACGAGGATCCAGTTTACCATCTTTGACATGATAATAAGCTGGACACCCGAATATACGAAGGGAATCATAGTCTTGTGCATGTTTTCCAGACCTCATTTCCATAGGAGTTTTCCCTCCAATTGCAGCAGATTGGTGATGTTTGAATTATTTGTATTAGGTGTAGTAGGAGTTTTCCACATTTCATGGAGTATACAGACGGTGAGTTTCTTGCATTCTGTAAGCAAGAAGGTATTCAGAGGTAGTTCACGGTGGCATACACTCCTCAACAAAACGAAGTGGCAGAGCGGATGAACAGAACTCTTACAGAAAGAATAAGAGCTATGTTAAAGACTGCTGGTCTACCCAATTCATTCTGGGCAGAAGCAGCCAAAACTGCTTGTTATATAGTAAATCGGTCGCCATCTACAGCTATTGGGTTGAAGACGGCAATGGAGATGTGGACTGGAAAGCCAGCTGATTATTCCTACCTACATGCATTTGGATGTCCTGTGTACGTGATGTACAATGCCCAAGAAAGAACAAAGCTGGATCCAAAATCTAGAAGATATATCTTCTTGGGGTATGCTAATGGAGTAAAGGGGTATCATTTATGGGATCCCACTGCCCACAAGATCGTCATCAGTAGAGATGTTATTTTTGTAAAAGATCAACTGCAAAGGAAAGATGAGAATGATAGCACTGTAAAAGAAAAGTCAGAAACTGTGCCGGTATATGTGGAAAATAATCCAAAAGATTCAGATTCTTTTGAAGCAGCACCAGAACACGAGGAACAAGAACCAATCGAGTCCAAGGCTCCAGAAATTTGTCGATCAACTCGTAAGAGACGACCACCAACGTGGCACTCGGAGTATGTCACAGAGATCAACGTTGTATACTATCTTCTAACAGAGGATAGAGAGCCTTCAACTTTCCATGAAGCTTTAAACAACTCAGATGTTGCTTTTGTGGATGACAGCAATGTAGGAAGAAATTGAAGCTCCACACAAGAACAAGACATAGGAACTTGTACCACTACCACGTGGAAGAAAAGCCATTGGAAACAAATGGGTCTACAAGATCAAACGTGATGGCAATGACCAAGTGGAGCGGTATCGTGTGAGATTGGCGGTGCAAGGATATGCTCAGAAAGAAGGTATTGACTTTAACGAGATATTTTCTCCAGTTGTTCGACTCACAACAGTCAGAATAGTCTTGGCGATGTGTGCTACATTTGACTTACATCTAGAGCAGTTAGATGTGAAAACTACATTTCTTTATGGAGAACTTGAAGAAGAAATATATATGCTCCAACTAGAAGGTTTTGCAGAAATAGGAAAGGAAAACTTGGTTTGCAGGTTGAACAAATCTTTATACAGTCTCAAACAGGCGCCGATGTGTTGGTATAAGAGATTTGATTCCTTCATCATGAGCCTTGGATACAACAGACTCAGTTCAGACCATTATGCATATTACAAGAGGTTTGAAGATAATGATTTCATCATTTTGCTGTTGTACGTGGATGACATGTTGGTAGCAGGCCCCAACAAAGATCGAGTCTAAGAATTAAAGGCACAGTTGGCTAAGGAGTTTGAAATGAAGGACTTGGGACTAGCAAACAAGATTCTAGGGATGCAAATTCATCGAGACAGAAATAACAGGAAGATTTGGCTTTCGCAGAAGAATTACTTGAAGAAAATCTTGCGGCGCTTCAACATGCAAGATTGTAAGTCAATTTCTACCCCACTTCCTGTTAATTTCAAATTATCCTCAAGTATGTGTTCTAACAATGAAGTAGAGTGGAAGGAGATGTCTCGAGTACCGTATGCATCAACAGTGGGAAGTTTGATGTTCGCTATGATATGTACAAGACCAGACATTGCACAAGCAGTGGGAGCAGTTAGTCGATACATGTCGAATCCTGGTGGAGAGCATTGGATAGCTGTGAAGACGATTCTGAGATACATCAGAGGAACCTCAGATGTTGCATTATGTTATGGAGGATAAGAATTTACTGTCAAGGGTTATGTGGATTCAGATTTTACAGGAGATCTTAATAAAAGAAAATCCACTACTGGTTATGTGTTTAGACTTGCGGGAGCAGTTGTAAGTTGGGTTTTGAAACTGCAGACCGTTGTGGCTTTATCTACAACAGAAGCAGAATACATGGCAGCTACACAAGCTTGCAAGGAAGCTATTTGGATACAAAGGTTATTGGAGGAGCTCGGGCACAAACAACAGAAAATTCATGTGTTTTGTGACAGTCAGAGTGCCTTACACATTGCAAGGAATTCAGCCTTTCATTCCAGGACAAAGCACATAGGAGTTCAGTATCACTTCGTTCGTGAAGTAGTAGAAGATGGAAGTGTGGATTTGCAGAAAACCCATACCAAAGAAAACGTAGCAGATGTTTTGACCAAGCCGATCAATACTGACAAGTTTGACTGGAGTAGATCCTCTTGTGGCCTAGCAGCAACTTATGCAACATAACTACGATGAAGCAGAAAGGATGGTGTGGAGATTGATTGATTCTCAATCTAATCTCCAAGTGGGAGAATGTTAAAAGTCATGGCTGGCACCGACCATCTGCCATTCAACACAACCCGCCATTGTTGGTGGTGCCGTGTTGACTTGTTAAAAAAAAAACCTAAAATTTTGGCTATATAAAGAGGGCTTCCCACCTTCATTTTTGCATCCAATTTTGTAGAGAGAGTTGAGAGTTGTGAGAAGTGATTCTTGCAAGAGCAAAGAATTTTGTGAGCTTAGTGATTTGAGAGTTTGGGTGTATTGGGGTTTTGGAGGTATGGTTGGTGATGTTTGAATTATTTGTGTTAGGTGTAGTAGGTGTGGTTGGTGAAGTAGGTGAGTGGTAGGTTTTAATGGATAGTGAGGATTTGTGTATTAGTTGAATAAATGAATGGTTGTGATTAGTTTTTTCATGTATAAATACCCCCTCTCCCCTTTGGTTTAATCATCAAGTGGAGTAGAAAAATCTCTAAGGTGTAGAGAGTGAAAAAATAAGAGTTGTAATTGGTGAGCAGTGTTGTTGAAGAAATAAAATAGTGTGTGTTTTGTGTGTTTTATTTGTTAATTTTCCAACACTGAGGTGGTGCCATTGGAAAGTAATAATGTTAAGAGCACAAGAAAATTGATTGCTTTAGAAAACACAAGTAGCAGGAAGCTAATTACCTCCAGACTTCTTTGGTCCAGGGCCGTAGAACTCGTCCAAGAGAGCAAAGCCCTCCTTGGCGACTTCAGCAATCTTACTGTTCTTCTGATGAGCATGAGGTGGTGCCATTGGAAATTAGTAATATTAAGAGCACAAGAAAATTAATATTGCCGTAGAAAAAAAAAGAGTTGTAATTGGTGAGAAGTGTTGTTGAAGAAATAAAATAGTGTGTTTTGTGTGTTTTATTTGTTAATTCTCCAACAAAGTGGTATCAGAGCTAGTGCTTGATGCTATATATAGTCATATAGCATATCAAATTGAAGATCTCGACGAGAGGAACATGACGCCGTAAAAATCATCCCGATCCGAGATCGGACACGCCCACACTTGTCGTCGGACATTTTCTGTCCTGAAGTTGAGTCGACTCACCGAGTTGAACCAAGCCGAGCCGAACCGAACCAAATCAAGTCGAACCGAGCCAACTCGAGCTGAACCAATCCGGACCGAACCAAGACTACCAAGCCGGCGTTGACCGTTGACCGTTGACCACGTTGATCGTTGACCACGTTGATCGTTGACCACGTTGACCGTTGACCGTTGACTGAAAGTTAACTCGAGTCCTTTCTAAGGTTTTTCGACGTGCCGGATCCATCTGTGTGTTCAGAATCTCCAAATTCTTACTTAAATTGTGAGTTATGGAAAACGGTGGTATAATGTCATTTCAAGTTCCACAATTAAAGGGAAGTAAGTTTGACAATTGGAATATTAAAATGAAGGTTCTATTGGGTGCACATGACGTATGAGATGTCGTGGAGAAATGCCTTATTGTGCCAGAAAATGAAGCCACTTTAACTACGGCGCAGAAGGAGAATTTAAAAGACTTGAAGAAGAAAGAAAATAAAGCAAAGTATCTCATCTTTCAATCATTAGATGAAAATGCTTTTGAAAAAATTGCTAGTACAACCTCCTCAAAAGAAGCATGGGAGAAACTAGAGACCTCTTACAAAGGAGCGGAGCAAGTAAAGAAGGTTCGTCTCCAAACATTACGAGGAGAATTTGAGTCCTTACACATGAAGGTATCAGAGTCAATTTCTGACTACTTTACTCGGGTTGTGACCGTTTCCAATGAGTTAAAAAGAAATGGCGAGGAGTTAAAAGAGGTAAGGATCATTGAAAAGATACTTCGATCAGTAGACTCGAAGTTTGACCATATTGTTGTGACAATTGAAGAAACAAGAGATTTGGAAGATATGACAATCGAACAACTTCAAGGAAGGTTACAAGCCTATGAAGAAAAATAAAAAAAGAAGCAAGGAATCGAAGAACAACTTCTCAAGATGGAAGTCAATCCAAAGAAAAGAGAAGAAAGTTCCGACAATGAGAGAAGGCACTATGTCCATGGTAGAGGTCGTGGTCATGGACGAGGTTGGAATTTCAACAACAACAACAACAACAACAACAATTCCAATTATGCCAAAGGAGAAAACTCAACTAGAGGACGAGGTAGAGATAATTTAAGATCGAGGTATGACAAATCCCAAGTACAATGCTATAATTGTCAAAAGTTTGGGCATTATGCTTCAGAATGCAGAGCTCCAAGCACCAGAATTGAGGAGAGAGTGAACTATGCTGAAGAAAAAAATGGTGAAGATGGCACACTTTTATTGGCACGTAATGACACAAGTGAAGGTCAAGAAAATACATGGTATCTTGACACATGTGCTAGCAATCATATGAGTGGAAATAGAAGCATGTTCGTGCAACTAAGTGAATCTATGAATGACAGTGTCGCTTTTGGAGATGATTCAAAAGTACCAGTGAAGGGTAGAGGTAACATTCTTTTTCGTGCAAAAGATGGTAGCCACTAAATAATTTCGAATGTCTACTATGTGCCAAATATGAAAAGCAACATCCTTAGTTTGGGTCAACTTTTAGAAAAAGGCTATGATATTCACTTAAAAGATTATAGTCTTTTCCTAAGAAATAATAAAGGAAATCTAATTACAAAGGTGAAAATGTCGAAAAACAGAATGTTTCCTTTAAATATTCAAAATGATGTTGCAGAATGTCTCAAAGCCTATAATAATAATCCATCCTGGATTTGGCATCTTCGATATGGGCATCTCAACTTTAGAGGATTGGAGCTATTATTCAAGAAGAACATGGTGAAAGGCTTACCATACATCAATCACCCTGATCAACTTTGTGAAGGATGTTTACTTGGCAAACAGTTCAGAAAGAGCTTTCCAAAGGAGTCAAACTCAAGAGCTCAGAAGCCACTCGAGCTCATTCATACTGATGTGTGCGGTCCATTCAAGCCAAACTCCCTTGGTAAAAGTAACTACTTCCTTCTCTTCATAGATGATTTTTCAAGAAAAACTTGGGTGTATTTTTTGAAGCAAAAATCAGAAGTTTTTGAAGCTTTCAAGAAGTTTAAAGCTGCAGTGGAAAAAGAAAGTGGATACCAGATTAAAGCCATGAGATCTGATCGAGGTAGAGAGTTCACTTCCAAAGAATTTTTAGAGTTTTGTTAAGCAAATAGAATTCGACGCCCTTTGACAGTTCCAAGATCCCCCCAACAAAATGGTGTTGCAGAAAGGAAGAACAAAACTATCATCGACATGGCAAGAAGCATGCTTCAAAGTAAGATGCTACCTAAAGAATTTTGGGCTGAAGCTGTTGCATTGCATGTGCATGTGCAGTCTACCTATCCAATCGATCTGCAACAAGAAGCGTGTGGGGCAAGACGCCACAAGAAGCTTGGAGTAGAAGAAAACCCGGCATCACCCATCTAAGAGTTTTTGGAAGCATTGCCCATGCACATGTACTAGACGAAAGTAGAGCCAAGCTGGATGACAAAAGTGAGAAGTTTATCTTCATCGGCTACGACAACAACTCCAAAGGATACAAGCTTTACAATCCAAACAACGGGAAGATCGTGATCAGTCGAAATGTAGTTTTTGATGAAGAAGGAGAATGGGATTTTGGCTCTGGTGTGGATGACTTCAATTTCTTTCCCATTAAAGAAGATGATCACACACAGATAAAACAAGTAGAAGAACAACAAGAGCCAGTTACTCCACTTATCTCACCAGCATCAAACACATATGGAGATTCACCGCCATCTTTCTTAAATAAAAGAATCGAAGAACATACAAGAAGTCTTCAAGATCTCTATGAGGTAACTGAGAGACATGATAATCTCACTCTCTTTTGCCTCTTTGCTGATTGTGAGCCAGTCAACTTCCAAGAAGCTGCACTAGATGAGAAGTGGAGAATTGCAATGGATGAAGAAATCAAAGCCATTGTGAAAAATGATACTTGGGAGCTTACTACTCTTCCCAAAGGACATAAAGCGATCAGTGTCAAATGGGCGTACAAAACAAAAAGAAATGTGAAGGGAGAAATTGAAAGGCACAAGGCGAGGCTAGTTGTAAAAGGCTATAATTAAAAGGCTGGCATAGACTATGCCGAGGTATTTGTTCTTGTAGCCAGACTTGAAACTATTAGACTTATTATTTCTTTGGCTGCTCAGAACAAATGGAAGATTTTTCAAATGGATGTGAAGTCGGCTTTCTTGAATGGATTCCTTGAAGAAGAAATTTACATCGAACAACCTTTGGGTTATGTGGTGAAAAGACATGAAGACAAAGTTTTGAGATTGAAAAAAGCTCTTTACGGGTTAAAACAAGCACCAAGGGCATGGAATAGTAGAATCGACAAGTATTTTCATGAGAAAGGCTTCACCAAATGCCCATATGAACATGCTCTCTACGTCAAAGAAAAAGATGGAGATATTTTGATTGTGTGCCTGTATGTGGACGATCTCATCTTCACTGGAAGTAATCCAAGCTTGTTTGAAGAGTTCAAGAGAGTGATGATCAAAGAGTTCGAGATGACTGACATCGGACTGATGGCTTATTACCTCAGCATTGAAGTCAAGCAAAAGGAAGAATGCATATTTATCTCCTAAGAAAGCTATGCAAAGGAGATTCTCAAAAGGTTCAAGATGAATGATTGCAAGCCTATAAGCACACCAGTGGATTGCGGAGTCAAGTTATCCAAATATGATGAATGCGAAGATATAGATCCAATATTCTTTAAAAGTTTGGTTGGAAGCCTACGTTATTTAACATGCACGAGACTAGATATCCTTTATGATGTTGCACTTGTGAGTCGATACATGGAGAATCCAAAGACCACTCATTTTAAAGCTACAAAAAGAATTCTTCGCTACATCAAAGGTACAATTAATTTCGGCTTGTTATACTCATTTTCTAATGACTACAAGCTTGTTGGATGTAGCGATAGTGATTGGGGTGGAGATGTAGATGATCGGAAAAGCACCACAGGATTTGTGTTCTTCATGGGAGATACTGCTTTCATATGGATGTCAAAGAAGCAACCAATTATCACGCTATCCACTTGTGAAGATGAGTATGTAGTTGCCACATCAAGTGTTTGTCATGCAATTTGGCTCAGAAATTTACTGAAGGAGTTAAGTTTGCCACAAGAAGAGCCAAGCGAGATTTGTGTTGATAACAAGTCAGCAATTGCCCTATCCAAGAATCCAATCTTTCATGATCGAAGCAAACACATAGACACTCGCTATCATTTCATAAGAGAGTGTATTGCAAGAAAAGAAGTACAAATCAAGTATGTAAAATCACAAGATCAAGCAGCTGATATCTTTACTAAGTCACTCAAGCAAGAAGACTTCGTAAAATTCAGAAGTTTGCTTGGTGCCACAGGATCAAGTTTAAGGGGGGGGGTGTTAGATCATAAACTTGATCCAAGATGAATAAATTCAAGCCCAACTCATGGAAGATTCCATGAGTAGGTATGATTGGTGATGTTTGAATTATTTGTGTTAGGTGTAGTAGGTGTGGTTGGTGAAGGAGGTGAGTGGTAGGTTTTAATGGATGGTGAGGATTTGTGTATTAGTTGAATAAATGAATGGTTGTGATTTGTTTGTTTCATGTATAAATACCCCCTCTCCCCTTTGGTTTAATCATCAAGTGGAGTAGAAAAATCTCTAAGGTGTAGAGAGTGAGAAAATAAGAGTTGTAATTGGTGAGTAGTGTTGTTGAAGAAATAAGATAGTGTGTGTTTGTGTGTTTTATTTGTTAATTTTCCAACAAAGTCATGCATGTGGTAATTTTTCAAAGAGCTACCAAGCATTTAAAGAAAAAATAGAAAGTTGGCAGATTTGTCAAATTTGCCAAATGGACGCCATTGACTATTTGCTTAGGTTAGGTGGAATAGTAAAAGGGTTGGTGCAATAGTGCCATTATTTTCCCTATAAATAGATGACACTTCTTCCACTCTTTTGCATCCAAAAATTGTTAAGCTTATAAGTTTCTAAGCTTTTGAGAGAAGTGAGAGAAGTGTGTCTGGAGAATTTATCTTTCCTGCAGAGTGTGAGAGTATTGGGTATATTTGGGTTTCTGGGAAGTGAGATTCGTTACTCAAATATTGTACTCTATTAATTGTTAAATAAACAATTATTCTTTTTTGCCTCCGTGAATGTAGGTTTAATTACTGAACTACGTAATTCTTGTGTCCTTTATTTTTCTATAATTATTTGGTGCGGTTGATTTCGCATTCCGAGCACTACAAGTGGTATCAGAACCGACGGTTCGTACTTGGGGGATACGGTACTGTTCACATATACAGTACTATTCCTGTATACGGTACTATTCACGTATACGGTACTGTTCATGAATACGGTGGAGATGGTCATTTGTACTTGGGAGACAGTCTATTGTAAGTAGTGTGTATTTTTGCATGTCTAGGAAAGTTCTGTCAACAAAGGCAATAAAAGTCTAAGGATTCTGGTTTTAATTGGGACCGAGTTCCCGGCCAATTTCCTAAGAACTTTTCTGGTGCATTTATTCACGCGAAATTAACATCATAGAGACTGTTTTTCAAGTGGAAATAGTTCGTTGAGAAAATGGTAGAAGGTGAAACTTCCAGAATTAGGGAGAGATCTACCGAGACTATTTCAGAAGACACTTCAGGTGGGAGGCGAGATTTGTCAAATCGCTATTCAACACCTGTTATAGGAGGCCAGAAGATCGATGTTGAAAAGTTTGATGGAAAAATCAACTTCGGCATATGGAGGCGCGAAGTTATGGATGTCCTTATTCAAATCGATCTTGATGTTGTTCTGAAAAATAAAAGACACTTGTAGTGCTTGGAATGCGAAATCAAGTTCACCAAATAATTATAAAAAAATAAAGGACACAAGAATTACGTGGTTCAGTAATTAAACCTACATCCACGGAGGCAAGAAATAATAATTGTTTATTTAATAATTAATAAAGTACAATATTTGAGTAACGAATCTCACTTCCCAGAAACCCAAATATACCCAATACTCTCACACTCTGCAGGAAAGATAAATTCTCCAAACACACTTCTCTCACTTCTCTCAAAAGCTTAGAAACTTATAAGCTTAACAATTTTGGGATGCAAAAGAATGGAAGAAGTGCCATCTATTTATAGGGAAAATAATGACACTATTGCACCAACCCCTTTATTATTCCACCTAACCTAAGCAAATAGTCAATGGTGTCCATTTGGCAAATTTGACAAATTTGCTAACTTTCCATTTTTTCTTCAAATGCTTGGTAGCTCTTTGAAAAATTGCCACATGCATGACTTTTCAACAATAAATCACTTCCCTCACACTCATATGGTAGGGGTTCAAGTCTTCCAATTTGCAACAAATCTTACCTGTCCTAGGTTCAGACTTCCTGACTTTAAAACTACTCTAAAATTATTTTAGAAAAATTCTGATTGTAAATATAAGTAGATTGTATTGGTAGGTTGAGTAAATATGACATAAATAATGAAAATAATGGTGTCATAAGGAATGATGGAATAAAGAATGAAATAAGTGATATGGTAAGTTATAAAAAGTTAATCATACAATTCCATTTACTATTATTTAACTGAAATTATTGATAGAGTGAAGCTATTGACACCCCTTTATTATCCTTATAAAATCTCACTTCAAATAAAACTATAGTTAAGGACAAATAAGTATTAAACACATATATATTTTTATTCTAACAAAATACTTACGTTCATAATTAATCCTTTTTATTTAATTCTCTACTTGTTATTTCTTATCTAACTGAAATAAATCATATAAATTTAGAATAATCTATGTTTCTTTTCCTATTTGTTATTAATTAAATATTTTTGTACTTAAGATTACTTTCAAACTACAATATAAAATATGTGTTATTTAAACTAATGATTAACATTAAAAAAATCATCATCTAGAAAACATTTCAATTTGTAAAAAGAATAAAAAAATAATTCAACATTACTTTGAGTTTTAATAATAAAAAAATTAAATGAAAAATTAGAAGAATGTATTTAAAAAAAAGATATTTTTAAAAATAAAATAAATATAACTGAAAAGAGGAGTTTTATGAGGAGATTTGAGGGGTGACAATGCTCCAACTCTCATTGATATGATAACCTCTAAAAAATCATTTACACACTAAAGTCAAGTCTTATAATACATATAAAATCATTTAAATGAAATTAATCAATGAATAAGCCCATCAACCATATCTACACCATTAATTTGGTCGCATTCAGCAGCAATTGACTTTAGAAATTCTAAGTGGACAGCTAAGACAATTAAACAGCATGCATGTGATTATCACATTTTCCGACGATTAATCTCCATAATTACATCATAATCTACGCCTAAATATCGTGCTCAAATATTGCTGCAGGCATATTTAATTTATTGACAAAGCTTATAGTACTTTTATTAGACAACATTATCGATTTCCTAATCTTCAAGATTAAATGTGAACTCTCTTTTACGTACATATGTGAACGAACATCAAGACAATACAAGATTGGGACAGTACTACAAATAAATAAATAAATAAAAGAACTGGGAACTGATCGCTAGAAGTTGGGAGTTGGACTCCATAATTTCATATATAATGTTGAATCATTCGTGGTGGTGGGCACAGATTGCAGTGGGGACGAATTTTATTTACTTGAGGAACTTTTCGTTTCATTTTTTTATATCTTAATTTTTAAGCAAATCTACTTATTTAATGTGATTTGCTGAACCTGGCAAACTCATTTGATGACAGAATAATTGGAAATACTATTCCATGGCCGATGTGTATATATTATAAATTTTCTACACATACTTGTTATATTTATATATGGATTCTAAAACCTTAATTTTACCAATTTTTGCAATAATTGTGGGATAACACAATGGTATTGTGAGACTGGTACCTAAAAGTATTTGAAATATAATATATGCAAAAAAATAAGAGTGCATGATATATTTTTAGAATATATCTGAAATACCGTGTCACCCATACAACAAACAATAATATCATGACATGTATGTATTTATTTTAAACCACTATTATATATGTAAGTGGTGATTGTATTAAATTTAATTACACATATCATGCATGCATCAATTAGTTGTAATACATCTGAAATATTTTAGAATTTATCGGCATGCAGAGTGTGTGGTATGTATGCGCTCAGAGCACTCAAAACTACAATTACTCCGACACGCGCACGCACATGTAATCTGATCGAATTATTTTGCAAAGATATTGGAAAGATAAGTCATGAAGTCAGGCGACACAACGCAAGAAATTATGCTCACATGTACATTTTTTTATTCATCCCACCTTTGAATTCATCCTCCCCTTTTTCTCTAATTTCAGTGACCCGATTTAATTTTTTATTGATCATATCCATGTATAAATAGGGGTCGTGGCCTAGTACCATTTTGATCATCAAAACAAATTAAATAAGCAAGTGCAGAAATGGCCAAGTTTACTACAACTTTCGCTCCTCTTTTTGCATTCTTCATTCTCTTTGCTGCCTTTGGTAAGTAACTTAACTAATGCTAGTATGCTGCAGATTGGACAAAATTGATTCATGTATATGTTTCATATGCATGCATATTAAGCTTTTATAACAATTTTTTTCAACTTAAGATAAAATATATCCTTGTATATTGTAATTAAAGCCCTTTTCCACTCATGTAAGCAGAGTTTAAACCCCAAACTTCTTGTTTTGACCTAAGAGATCATTTTGCCACCTGAATTTGTTGATACCTATGAGCTTCGATAATAACATATACATCTAAGTGGACGTTAATGATTGTGTGTACGTGTTATAGACGTCCCAATGGCGAAAGCAAAAGTGTGCCAACGGCGTAGCAAGACATGGTCGAGGCTGTATCTCAACACGGGGAACTATAGCAGGCAGTGCAAGCAGCAGGAGGATGCAAGGTTCGGGGCTTGCCACAGGCAAGGGATTGGTTTTGCATGCTTCTGTTACTTCAAGTGCTAGTTGCTTATGAATGAAAGAAATTATATACATCATTAGTAGCGAAAGCTAGCTGGGGCTACCTTGTCAAGGATCCACCAAAAAGGGCAAAGAAAAGAAGAAAGAATACAAAAGAGGAAGAGGAAAAAAAAGGAAAGAAAATAAAGAAAAATGGGTGCCGACTTTGACATTTTGATTTGGTGATTGCCGACCATGGACAAAATGAAATGGAGGTGGTTGAGTTAGGTGGCTGTCAAACCTAACTTATGGAATTTGTTAGCCAACAATTGGCTATATAAAGGGAGCCATGCAAATGAGTTTTGCATCCCATTTTGAGTGCATCCGAGAGCTTATAAAAGAGAGAAAAATAAGTTTCTCTTTATAAGCATTTGTTTTCAATATTTATTACTCTGGTGTAATTAGTGAGTAAGGGATTGAGTGTATTGGGGTTCTGGGTAGTGAGCCAAAAGATTACAATACTTATAATCCTCATATCACTAGTGAAATATTTTCCTTCTGTTTTCGCCCGTGGATGTAGGCTAAAAGCCGAACCACGTAATTTCGTGGTGTCCACTTTGTGCTTGTTCTTTATTTTCTTCCAATTTTATTTTAGCTGTGTGTCTGCTTCACCCACCAATTTTCTCAGAGTGGTATTAGAGCTAGGTTGTATTTTTGGAGTCAGGGTACTGTTCACGTAAGGGTACTATTCACGTATACGGTACTATTTATGTATACGATACTATTCACTGAAATGGTGGGAGCGATCCAAGAATTTTACGGTGCAAAGAAGGGAATAGTGGTGTGAGTAAAGCAAATGTTTGGTTTTGTACATGTCTCGGAAAGTTCTGTCACAAAGACAATAAGATCTTAAGTAGTCTGGGTTTTAAGTGGGACCATTGTGACCCCTCCAGTCTTTCCTGGGAACTTTCCTGGTGTGCATTCTCACACATACTCACAACTATTCAAGGTGGTACACTAGCTTGTGTGCTGTATTTATCAACAAAATGACGGTAAAGTATGAAATTGAGAAATTTAACGAAAATAATTTTTCGTTGTGGAAAATGAAGATGAAAGCTGTATTGAGGAAAAATAATTGTTTGGCAGCAATTGGAGAAAGCCCATGGAGATAACTGATGACAAGTGGAACGAGATAGATGGCAACGCCATTTCTGATCTACACTTGGCACTTGCGGATGGAGTATTATCTAGTGTGGCAGAAAAAAACACAGTGAAGGAAATATGAGATACTCTAATAAAATTGTATGAGGCCAAGTCACTGCACAACAAAATCTTCTTGAAGAGAAAACTCTATACTCTTCGAATGGCGGAATCTACAATGGTGACCGACTACATTAACACCTTGAAGACTCTATTTTCACAACTCACAACGTTGGGTCATAATATAGAGGAGAATGAACAAGCAGAGCTTCTACTTCAAAGTCTACCAGATTCGTATGATCAACTCATCATCAACCTGACAAACAACAATCCAGCGAACAATATAGTTTTCGATGATGTTGCAGCCTCCGTATTAAATTAGGAGAGCAAGTGGAAAAATAAGGATCACAGACAAGCAAGTTCGCAGCGAGCAGAGGCGCTATCGGTGACGAGAGGGGGATCAACGGAACGTGGCCCTAATGGGGGTCACAATCATGGTAGATCAAAATCTAAAAGTAAGAAGAATGTTAAATGCTACAACTGTGGCAAGAAAGGGCACGTCAAAAAAGAGTGTTGGAGTAACCAGAAGAGAAAAGAGGGCAAAGAACCTGAGTCATCAAATGCTCAAGAGTGTGTAGCAAGTACCTTGGATGATGGCGAAATTCTCTACACCGAGGCAACAACTGTTTCAGAAGGTAGAAAACGACTATCTGATGTTTGGCTTATTGACTCAGGAGCTACCTAGCACATGACCTCTCTGAGAGAATGGTTCCACACATATGAACTTATCTTAGGAGGATCTGTATACATGGGTAATGATCATGCCTTGGAGATCGCTGTATACAATTCACACAATTGGTGAGGTACGACATGTCAATGACCTGAAGAAAAATCTATTATCTTTGGGACAAATGGATAGTCATGGATAGAAAACTCATGTGGAGAATGAAATTATAAAGATCGTTAAAGGTGCGCTTGTATTTATGAAGGCATATAAGATCAGTGCTAATTTATTCATGTTTAAAGGAGAAACACTATAGGAGGCCGATGCCTATGTCGCGTCAAATGAAGAAGAATCAATGATGATGTGGTATCTCAAACTTGAACACATGTCAGAACAAGGTTTGAAAATTCTCTCTGAGCGAAAATTGCTTCCGGGGCTCAAATAAGTAAGTTTACAATTTTGCGAGTATTGTGTTACAAGTAAGCAACATAGATTAAAATTTAGTATATCTTTTGCTAGAAGTAAATGCATTCTAGACTTGATTCATTCTGATGTTTGGGAATCACCGGATATATCCATAGGAAGTGTAAAGTACATGGTCACTTTCATTGATGATTATTCCAGAAGATGTTGGGTATATCCAATTAAGAAAAAGTCATATGTATTTCCAATGTTTAAAGAATACAAAGCGCAAGTGGAACTTGAATCTAGTAAAAAGATCAAGTGCTTGAGGATAGATAATGGCGGAGAGTATACAGACGGCAAGTTTCTTTCTTTCTGTAAGCAAGAAGGTATTCAGAGGTAGTTCACTGTGGCATACACTCTTCAACAAAATGGAGTGGCAGAGTGGATGAACATGACTCTTACAGAAAGGATAAGAGCTATGTTGAGGACTGTTGGTCTACCCAATTCATTCCGGGCAGAAGCAACCAAAACTGCCTGTTATATAGTAAATCAATCGCCATCTACAGTAATTGGGCTGAAGACAGCGATATAGATGTGGACTAGAAAGCCAGCTAATTACTCTTACCTACATGTATTTGGATGTCCTATGTGTTAACATAAATTATTCCTTATTGATTTTGATGATAACAAACATGATTAAGATTGATTAAATCGCTTCAAACGCTCATCATAATTTTCATCTATTTTGACAAGTTTCATAAAGTATTTTTATAAAGATTTGGAGACAAAACAGTCATCTTGCAAAATAGTTCACTGCAGCAGTTTTTGTGGAAAACGGCGATCCGACATGTGTAAACGGCTCGCCGATTTCAAGCAGAAATGGAAATTAGCCTCTGGACGGAAACGGCACACCGACATTTTGTTAACGGCTCGCCGACATCGAGCAGAATTGAAGATAAGCCTCTGGACACTAACGACGATCCGACTTCGTGATAACGGCTCGCCGACATCTAGCAGAATTGAAGATCAGCCTCTGGACACTAACGGCGATCCGACTTCGTGATAACGGCTCGCCGACATCTAGCAGAATTGAAGATCAGCCTCTGGACACTAACGGCGATCCGACTTCGTGATAACGGCTCGCCGACATCTAGCAGAATTGAAGATCAGCCTCTGGACACTAACGGCGATCCGACTTCGTGATAACGGCTCGCCGACATCTAGCAGAATTGAAGATCAGCCTCTGGACACTAACGGCGATCCGACTTCGTGATAACGGCTCGCCGACATCTAGCAGAATTGAAGATCAGCCTCTGGACACTAACGGCGATCCGACTTCGTGATAACGGCTCGCCGACATCTAGCAGAATTGAAGATCAGCCTCTGGACACTAACGGCGATCCGACTTCGTGATAACGGCTCGCCGACATCTAGCAGAATTGAAGATCAGCCTCTGGACACTAACGGCGATCCGACTTCGTGATAACGGCTCGCCGACATCTAGCAGAATTGAAGATCAGCCTCTGGACACTAACGGCGATCCGACTTCGTGATAACGGCTCGCCGACATCTAGCAGAATTGAAGATCAGCCTCTGGACACTAACGGCGATCCGACTTCGTGATAACGGCTCGCCGACATCTAGCAGAATTGAAGATCAGCCTCTGGACACTAACGGCGATCCGACTTCGTGATAACGGCTCGCCGACATCTAGCAGAATTGAAGATCAGCCTCTGGACACTAACGGCGATCCGACTTCGTGATAACGGCTCGCCGACATCTAGCAGAATTGAAGATCAGCCTCTGGACACTAACGGCGATCCGACTTCGTGATAACGGCTCGCCGACATCTAGCAGAATTGAAGATCAGCCTCTGGACACTAACGGCGATCCGACTTCGTGATAACGGCTCGCCGACATCTAGCAGAATTGAAGATCAGCCTCTGGACACTAACGGCGATCCGACTTCGTGATAACGGCTCGCCGACATCTAGCAGAATTGAAGATCAGCCTCTGGACACTAACGGCGATCCGACTTCGTGATAACGGCTCGCCGACATCTAGCAGAATTGAAGATCAGCCTCTGGACACTAACGGCGATCCGACTTCGTGATAACGGCTCGCCGACATCTAGCAGAATTGAAGATCAGCCTCTGGACACTAACGGCGATCCGACTTCGTGATAACGGCTCGCCGACATCTAGCAGAATTGAAGATCAGCCTCTGGACACTAACGGCGATCCGACTTCGTGATAACGGCTCGCCGACATCTAGCAGAATTGAAGATCAGCCTCTGGACACTAACGGCGATCCGACTTCGTGATAACGGCTCGCCGACATCTAGCAGAATTGAAGATCAGCCTCTGGACACTAACGGCGATCCGACTTCGTGATAACGGCTCGCCGACATCTAGCAGAATTGAAGATCAGCCTCTGGACACTAACGGCGATCCGACTTCGTGATAACGGCTCGCCGACATCTAGCAGAATTGAAGATCAGCCTCTGGACACTAACGGCGATCCGACTTCGTGATAACGGCTCGCCGACATCTAGCAGAATTGAAGATCAGCCTCTGGACACTAACGGCGATCCGACTTCGTGATAACGGCTCGCCGACATCTAGCAGAATTGAAGATCAGCCTCTGGACACTAACGGCGATCCGACTTCGTGATAACGGCTCGCCGACATCTAGCAGAATTGAAGATCAGCCTCTGGACACTAACGGCGATCCGACTTCGTGATAACGGCTCGCCGACATCTAGCAGAATTGAAGATCAGCCTCTGGACACTAACGGCGATCCGACTTCGTGATAACGGCTCGCCGACATCTAGCAGAATTGAAGATCAGCCTCTGGACACTAACGGCGATCCGACTTCGTGATAACGGCTCGCCGACATCTAGCAGAATTGAAGATCAGCCTCTGGACACTAACGGCGATCCGACTTCGTGATAACGGCTCGCCGACATCTAGCAGAATTGAAGATCAGCCTCTGGACACTAACGGCGATCCGACTTCGTGATAACGGCTCGCCGACATCTAGCAGAATTGAAGATCAGCCTCTGGACACTAACGGCGATCCGACTTCGTGATAACGGCTCGCCGACATCTAGCAGAATTGAAGATCAGCCTCTGGACACTAACGGCGATCCGACTTCGTGATAACGGCTCGCCGACATCTAGCAGAATTGAAGATCAGCCTCTGGACACTAACGGCGATCCGACTTCGTGATAACGGCTCGCCGACATCTAGCAGAATTGAAGATCAGCCTCTGGACACTAACGGCGATCCGACTTCGTGATAACGGCTCGCCGACATCTAGCAGAATTGAAGATCAGCCTCTGGACACTAACGGCGATCCGACTTCGTGATAACGGCTCGCCGACATCTAGCAGAATTGAAGATCAGCCTCTGGACACTAACGGCGATCCGACTTCGTGATAACGGCTCGCCGACATCTAGCAGAATTGAAGATCAGCCTCTGGACACTAACGGCGATCCGACTTCGTGATAACGGCTCGCCGACATCTAGCAGAATTGAAGATCAGCCTCTGGACACTAACGGCGATCCGACTTCGTGATAACGGCTCGCCGACATCTAGCAGAATTGAAGATCAGCCTCTGGACACTAACGGCGATCCGACTTCGTGATAACGGCTCGCCGACATCTAGCAGAATTGAAGATCAGCCTCTGGACACTAACGGCGATCCGACTTCGTGATAACGGCTCGCCGACATCTAGCAGAATTGAAGATCAGCCTCTGGACACTAACGGCGATCCGACTTCGTGATAACGGCTCGCCGACATCTAGCAGAATTGAAGATCAGCCTCTGGACACTAACGGCGATCCGACTTCGTGATAACGGCTCGCCGACATCTAGCAGAATTGAAGATCAGCCTCTGGACACTAACGGCGATCCGACTTCGTGATAACGGCTCGCCGACATCTAGCAGAATTGAAGATCAGCCTCTGGACACTAACGGCGATCCGACTTCGTGATAACGGCTCGCCGACATCTAGCAGAATTGAAGATTAGTCTCTGGACACTAACGGCGATCCGACATCTAGATAACGGCGATCCGACAATTTGAAAATCAGCCCCAACGGTCATATTGACCAGTCAAACGGCGATCCGATATCTAGTTAACGGCGATCCGACAGTGTGCAGACAGTCTATAACGGCTAGTTTTCAGCTGCAACTATAAATAAGCTCATTCAAATCCAAACAAAGGTTGATCACAACACAACCATTGAGCTTATATTCGAGAATACAATCTTCATAGAGCTTTAAACACATTTTCTCTTCATCTATTCACACATTGGGCATTGATTTGTGATCTTAAATATTGTGTGAGAGAAAAACAATTTGTAATCTTTTACTTTGAGTGATTGTAAGTGTTGGGATACACTTGGGTTAAGAGATTGGGGATAATCTCTTGTTGTAAAGGTCCATTGACACCTTGGAAGTCAAGTGTAAGCATTTGAAGCTTTGGAAGCTTGCTTAGTGGAATCCTCAAGCCCGGAAAGCTTGGAGGCGTGGACGTAGGCAAGGTTGGCTGAACCACGTAAAAATCTCGTGTTTGAATCTCTCGTCCCTTATCTTTTTATATTGTGATCATCTTAATTGTTATTGCTTTGAATTTGAGCTATAATTGCATTTAGATTTTCTTTAATATTGAATAATTTTTTAGAATCCCAATTCACCCCCCCCTCTTGGGTTGCTTACTTGTTTTTCACTATGTACGTGATGTACAATGCCTTAGAAAGAACAAAGCTGGATCCAAAATCTAGAAGATGTATCTTTTTGGGGGATGCTGATGGAGTAAATGGGTATCGTCTGTGGGACCCTACTGCCCACAAGATCATCATTAGCAAAGATATTATCTTTATAGATGATCAAATGTAAAGGAGAGATGATGATGATAACAGGGTAAAAGAAAAGTCAGAGACTATACCAGTATATGTGGAAAATAATATAGAAGCTTCAGATTCCTCTGAAGCAGCACTAGAGTACGAGAAACAAGAACCAGTCGAGTCCGAGGCTCTAGAAGTTCGTCGGTCAACTCGTGAAAAACGACCGCCAACGTGGCACTTGGAGTATGTCATAGAGATCAACGTTGCATACTGTCTTCTAACAGAGGATGAAGAGCTTTTAACTTTCCATGAAACTTTAAACAGCTCAGATGTTGCTTTGTGGATGACAGCAATGGAGGAAGAAATTGAAGCTCTACACAAGAACAAGACATGGGAACTTGTACCACTACCACACGGAAGAAAAGTCATTGGAAACAAATGGGTTTACAAGATCAAAGGTGATGGCAATGACCAAGTGGAGCGGTATCGTGCGAGATTGGTAGTGAAAGGATATGCTCAGAAAAAAGGTATTGACTTCAACGAGATATTTTCTCCGGTGGTTTGACTTACAACAGTCATAGTAGTCTTGGCGATATGTTGCTACATTTGACTTATATCTTGAGCAGTTAGATGTGAAAACTGCATTTCTTCATGGAGAACTTGAAGAAGAAATTTATATACTTCAACCAGAAGGTTTTGCTGACAAGGGAAAGAAGAACTTGGTTTCCAGGTTAAACAAATCTCTATACAGTCTCAAACAGGCGCTGAGGTATTGGTATAAGAGATTTGATTCCTTCATCATGAGCCTTGAATACAACAGACTCAGTTCAGACCATTGTGCATATTACAAAAGGTTTGAAGATAATGATTTCATTATTTTGCTGTTGATGTGTACTTCATGATGATAAGTTTGTGCATGCGTGCATTATAACATTTAATTAACTAGAAATTAATCATTTTGTGTACGTGTTGTGTATTACAGAAACGGCAAAGCCGGCAGAGGCTGCACTATGCGAGCGGCATAGTAAGACTTGGACTGGCCCATGCTTCGTAACAGAAAACTGTGATAGGCAGTGCCGAGAACGTGAGGGTGCAAGCAGCGGTGCTTGTCCAGAGATGGTCTTGGTTTTGCCTGCTTTTGCTTCTTCAATTGCTAGCTATAGTTACTCAACTTGAAGAAGCTGCATGCATGCCTTTTGCTGCTTTTGTGTGTTTATTCCTCTTGTGTTGGGAAATAACAAGCTACTGTTGTGTTGGTCACAGCAATGTAGCTGCAGCTGTTTCATGAAATAATATTTAAAATAATAATTAACCTGCTGTTGGTTATATGTGGCTATTTTCATTAAAGTAATCAATGTTTATTGTGTATTTTCACCTTTAACTTTGACTGAATATTGTTTGATTTAATGTTTCACTTTTATTTGTTACTACTGTTACAATTTTATGTGTGAGTTTAAGATTGTTATATCTTCATTTGGTCATTCAACCTAATTATAAGTAGGATTGTAATTTATTATAGCTTATGAGTTCGAGCCACATAATGATATCCATCATTTATTCTCCATTAACTTTTTTTCCAATTAATACTTTTATCTATCATATAACCATACGAGTGATATCAAATCTGCTAATTAGATACTCCTTAATCAAAGTAATGAATTTTGCAGGTAATCACCCAAGGATCTAGCTAATTGGCTTTTAAACAGTTTTATTTAATTGATAAAATTATTTTAATTTTACCCGCATCTCTTTGTTCTTTATTTTTCTTTTACAAACCATAAACTAAATTTATTTGTGGTTGAGTGATAAACAATCTTGATGATTTATTAACTGAATATATATGTTACTGCATGTTTGCTGTAGCAGGTTGTTTTGATAGTATTTATTTTTATTCATTATTTCGGTTGATCACCCATTTAATGATACAAGTTAGGAGAGAGCAGCAAAAGGGCCTATCTTAGTGGAACATATTAGAGCAATACTTGGTTTTAGATTGAGTTTCTTGGATTGAGTTTAACTTATTTCAAAATAGTCATGCTTAATCTAAAATTAGTGATGAACTAGACATAGGGATTTACTTTGTAGGGTAAATAGAACCTAAGCGTGTAATGTTATATCTTATATTGGCATAATAACTAATCACTGTTAGGTTGTATATAGATATAAGATATCCAACATGCGACGGCTGAGGATACATAAGAATTCTGCCCAATGCTGTAGCAAATACTGCAGCAACCGAGCCAACCATTAGAAAATAGTCAAGACCATTAGGAGAGTTTATTCACTCAACTACTATATATTCCCATTAGTTTTATCCTTGAGCTTGACATGATACTTTACTTTGTTGCACTTTATTTATTATGTTTTTATTTTAATTAGTATATTAGTTTCATTAATTGTTTTATTTTATTTTAGCACAAAATCTGCACTGTTAAGATTGCAGTAGCAAATCTGATAACATCAATCACTGTGGAGACGATCTAGAATACTCATCACTTTATTACTTGTTGTGTACACTTGCACATTGACACCAATAGCATTAGTATTTATACCCAACAATAAGGGATATCCAACAATTCTATTTACATTTCATGCGAGTGCAGTAATAATCTTGTGATGAATTGGAGTCTGTACCTACTTAATTTGGAGAGTGTTTTGGGTGGTGATGACAGCATTGCATGGTATACATGTACAAACACAGTGGATAACCAAGATTTTGTATCTCAATTAATCATTGGTGCTTAGCATATTAATTATGTACCGATAATTAATAAACTCAATCCTCATTTAACACATGATGATAAATTATTTATGTCAGGGACCAAATTTTTTCCCCTCCTATTATATCCTAGATATAATTAAGTTATTGGTCTCAGCCCCGATAAAGTTTCATTTTACCACTATTGACGTAATTGGGTCTCTAAAAGTTTACTTTCATAAGTTTTGGTATCTCTATGTATCCCACACCCAACCATATAAAAGTTCAGGATTATTTCAGTAGTGATATTATGTTCTCACTTGGTATGCAAACTATACATATATCCAACTGAGTAAGTTTGAGAATATCATAAATATAAAAGCAGAACATCGTTTGTGCAAGGTGACCCCTGACCTTTAGAAAATTTTTAAAAAGTAATGTAAGCTATGGCAAAGGCTTTCAAGGCAACTGTAAATTATCTTTTGAAAATTTTAAAAGTAAGTTAAAAACCCAAAAAAAGAAAATTAAGGTAACCCTCAGCTTACTTTTTGAAAATTTTCAAAAAGTAAGCCAAAAGAAAAAGATTTGAAAAAAATAATTAAGAAAATTATAAAATTTAGCTATGTTTGAATTTTACATTTTTACATCATTACTTTGTAAATATTTTATTTTGGCCTCACTGCATTCTTTGCCACATTGGCTGAAAATACTTAATTAACTAGAAATTAATGTACATTGATGTGTACTTCATGTTGATAAGTTTGTGCATGCGTGCATTATAACATTTAATTAACTAGAAATTAATCATTTTGTGTCCGTGTTGTGTATTACAGAAACGGCAAAGCCGACAGAGGCTGCACTATGCGAGCGGCATAGTAAGACTTGGACTGGCCCGTGCTTCGTAACAGAAAACTGCGATAGGCACTGCCGAGAACGTGAGGGTGCAAGCAGCGGTGCTTGTCACAGAGATGGTCTTGGTTTTGCCTGCTTTTGCTTCTTCAATTGCTAGCTATAGTTACTCAACTTGAAGAAGCTGCATGCATGCCTTTTGCTGCTTTTGTGTGTTTATTCCCCTTGTGTTGGGAAATAACAAGCTACAGTTGTGTTGGTCACAGCAATATAGCTGCAGCTGTTTCATGAAATAATATTTAAAGTAATAATTAACCTGCTGCTGGTTATATGTGGCTATTTTCATGAAAGTAATCAATGTTTATTGTGTATTTTCACCTTTAACTTTGACTGAATATTGTTTGATTTAATGTTTCACTTTTATTTGTTACTACTGTTACAATTTTATGTGTGAGTTTAAGATTGTTATATCTTCATTTGGTCATTCAACCTAATTATAAGTAGGATTGTAATTTATAATAGCGTATGAGTTCGAGCCACATAATGATATCCGTCATTTATTCTCCATTAACCTTTTTTTTCCAATTAATACTTTTATCCATCATATAACCATACGAGTAATATCAAATCTGCTAATTAGATACTCCTTAATCAAAGTAATGAATTTTACAGGTAATCACCCTAGGATCTAGCTAACTGGCTTTTAAGTAGTTTTAATTAATTGATAAAATTATTTTAATTTTACCCGCATCTCTATTGTTTAAAAAAATTCCTGGCAATCTAGCCATGTCCCCGACTCTATGATCCTTCTAGTATTTTCTCTTCGAACTACTAATTTAAATATCTAATATTCATTGGAAGACTCTCCTAGCCTTCGGAATTATTATCTTTGAAATCGTACTTTGTTACTATTATCCATGATTAAAAGAATAATATTTGATTAGGTGAGAATATTTGAACCCATCAAATTACTCATTAGACTCAGTTTTTATCTAAGTTTTTCATTACTAGAATGTCCATAGCCTAAATTACTATTATATATTTGACAATACTAGTAGATAAAAGATTGGAGAGAATTAAGAGTGGATGGAGGATTGAAAAGAAACAACGAGAGAAATCTTTTATAAGAGTGTTTTAGTAAATAGGTTTATTTAGTATTTTAATGAGTTTAAATAACCATGCTATATTTGATTCCAAAAAAGTCACTATCCATAGTCAACTAAGAAAAATCCAATATCCTTTAAACCCAAAAAATATTAATTTCTAATAATGATTTTGTCCTCTATCAACATGCATATCATATACATTGATGATCTTCTCATCGTGATCCTTATCTTATTAAATCCGATGAGCATAAAAAAAAAATCATAAATATTCTATTTGATTAGGCATCAACATTGTTGAAGTCACTAATTAGTTGCTATATTTATTTATCTATGTCAATAATCACCTAATAAAACAATGTTTTTAGACAAGAGTTCGTACCTTACACATACAAGAATTTAAAGGTCATAGTTCACAAATTTTCCCCACATAAATGAATTTGGCACCCACAACATAAGAGATCAAATAAGTTGTCGAGGATACATCCTTTTAATAAGATTAGGATGACTATGTTGTGTGTTGTTTAGCTGATTCAAGGTATCCATCATACTCATACAAAGTTGTTTCATATTATTTCTAATCTCTAACACTTACCTGTATCAAAGTAAGATTTTTGAATCTGTTATGTCCCAAGAATTTGTAATCAAGAAATGCTTTGGCTCCTTTTCATTTTTGTTGTCATGGTTTTTATGTATGTTTGGAGGAATTTTCTCCTCAGTTGTCTTGTTATCTTTAAGTTTTTTTGCCAGAAATAAATAAGAATTTCATAAAAAAGGGATCACTTTATGATCCTCAATATTAATTCTTCTTTATTAAGGCTAATATGAGCCAAAATCATTTTCATCATTGAATGTAAAAATAGTACGTATCATCGACATTATAGTATTAAAAATATGGAAGAAATCCCCTATTTAGTATGACTGTTTAAGTTCTTTCTATCTTCTCAATCTTCTGGTGTAAATTGACCTTGAGCTAAATTGAATGATAACGAGAATGAATTTATCTTTTCTGTATCGTCTGTAAAAGTTTACATAAAACTGATAAAAGTAATACTATGAATAAAACGTTTAATTTTCTGTTTATAAGCAATAGAAAATGATACTTGCATCATCATTTTGCTACATAGATGAAGTGCTGCATGTCGTAAATCGGATTGATAAGGACAATTAACCATACAATATATAGAATATACAGAATTCGATAGGGTGGTTTAACATGGTTATAGGGAAGAATGGGTCATTGAAGTTGGGAATTGGATATGATATTTAAATTTCAAGATTTCAATTAAGACTACTTCAGAGTGCATATGAAATAATGAAATATAGCACTCGGCAGGACACTATTTCAATTCACAATTATTTGAATAAACTGTAAAATCTTTTGTCAATGACAAGGTTAGCGGGAAGAATGGGTCATTGAAGTTGGCATTGGATATTATATTTAAATTTGAAGATTTCAACTAAGACTACTACAGAGTGCATATGAATATAGCAATTGGGAGGACGTCATTCCAATTCATAATTATTTGAGTAAACTGTAAAATCTTTTGTCAATAATCCGAGTGTGAATCCATTTTTCAGGTCTAATTCAAATTTCCCCGGTTAACTAATTTATTGTTTCTTTGTCTCTCGCCGAGACAGCTTATATCCAAGTATAAATAGGGGTTGGGGCCTTCAGCAATTTCATCAAATTAAAACCAAAGCAAGTGCAAAATGGCTAAGTCAGTTGCTAGCATTACAACAGCATTCGCTCTTATTTTTGCGTTCTTCATACTCTTTGCTTCCTTCGGTGAGTGACTTGATGTTAACCAGTACTTAATAGTTTTTCATCAATTAAAATTTGATTTTAAGTTGTGCCTATGATATTAAGTTGTGCATTTTCAAAAAGACATGAGACTAACTCATACTCAAAAAGTTAGTTTATAGTTGAAGTTTTCTTGAATAACTGCTCTTAAGCGATGAGGGCATACTTGCGCATAAGTCTGACACTAAATACCACTCATAAGCCCACGTGCCTAACTAATATTAGCTAACTGAGTGCATTAAATATGCTGTGTATATGTTACAGAAATGCCTGAGGGGAAGCAAAATCATATATATATGTTTCATATGCATGCATATTAAGCATTCATAACAATTTTTTTATTTCAGATTTTAGTGTGTGTGTGTGTTTGTAGACTGGTATATTGTAATATAAAGCCCTCTTCCATTCATGTAAGCAGAGTTTAAACCTCAGACTTCTTGTTTCAACCCAAGAGATCATTTTACCACCTGAATTTGTTGACACCCATGAGCTTTGATAATAACTTATATATCTAAGTGCACGTTAATGATTTTGTATTCTTGTTACAGAAGTGCCAATGGCGGAAGCAAAAGTGTGCCAGCGGCGTAGCAAGACATGGTCGGGGCCGTGTCTCAACACGGGGAAATGTAGCAGGCAGTGCAAGCAGCAGGAGTATGCAAGGTACGGGGCTTGCTACAGACAAGGAACTGGTTTTGTGTGCTTCTGTTACTTCAAGTGCTAGTTGCTTATCAATGAAAGAAATTATATCCATCGTTAGCAGCGAAAGCTAGCTGTGGCTACCTTAATTAATTTGCTGTCGTTCGTGTGATGCGTCTCGTTTCAGTCGTCTTGTGTTTAGAACAATAACAAGCTACGTACGGTTAGCCATACGTAGCTTCTGAATAACAAGCTATACCGTACGTAGCTTCTGAATAAGGAACGAGTCAACGTTTGTTGGGTCTTTGTTGTATTGCTTGTTTGTGTTATTCCTAATATAATGAGCCACACTCTACAAATCTAATTATAAGTTAGGGAAAATATTTATTTTCCATCCGTTTTTTTAACTTTTTTAAAAATACATAATTCTTTTTTTTTTACTGGAATCCATCTAAAGTTACAATTTGTTTCACTTTTCCACTTTCATTTGGAATCAGTTAAGAAAACTAACGGAACCTAAAAAAATGACTATTTTACCCCCCAAAACGAAAATTTTAATTTCACCCTAAAAATTACCAAAAATAATCAGATTTTCATTTTTTTAGATTTCCGTTAGTTTTGTTAACGGATTCCAAACGAAAGTGGAAAAGTGAAACAAATTATAACTTTAGATGGATTCCAGCAAAAAAAAAATTATGTATTTTTGAAAAAGTTGAAAAAAATAGATGGACGGTAGATATTTTTCCTAACTTATAATTAGATTTGTAGGTTGAATGACCAAATTCTAATATAATGAGCCACACTCTACAAGTCTAATTATAAGTTATTACTCCATCTCTTCACGCTATTTATATTACTATGATACGCAAGCATCAGGAATGAACATTCATGTACTATTATGAAAATTATTTATTCCATATAAGTATTTATTATGTTCTTAATTGGTTAAATGTGTATGAAACATAACCATCTTGACACTTAATAATATAAAATAACAAAATTGGATATAGTTGCTGGTGAAATATAATTAACATTAATTTTCTCTCACCTGCAAATGACTTGGTCACATTAGAATTAATTAATTATATCGCCATCAATGAGTACTCAATGAGCCCTAAGGGCTTGACCGAGTGGTTTTTACGCAAATTTCTTTGGCCGACCACTTGAGTCTGGATTTTGAGAAAAGTAACGGTTAAGAAATCAATCTGGATTTTGGCTTCTCCACTTCTTTTTTTGGGGGGGGGGGAGTACTTATTTGAAACAAAACTTAATTTTATTTATAAAAATTACCTGAAACACTATCACTTGACCAAAAAGAATCGTATAACAAGCTAATATATATTTTTTACATGTTTCTCTTTTTTGGAAACACTAAAAGAAAATATAATTTGTAAATATTAGATTATTGAAAAGAACGTTTTTTATTCATTTAAAAATCCTACATTTGTTATTGTCTATGGGACAATTATGACTAATGGGAAAAATATGAATAAGGGATATCCAAAAAATCTATTTTCACTTCATGCGAGTGCAGTAATAATCTTGTGATGAATTAGAGCCTGTACCTGCTTAATTCGGAAAGAATTTTGGGTGGTGATGACAACATTACATGGTATACATATACATGGTATACATATACATACGCATTGGAGAACCAATATTTTGTATCTCAATTAATCATTGGTGCTTGGCATATTAATTTTGTACCAATAATTAATAAAGTCAATCGTCACTTAACACATGATGATAAATTATTTGTGTAGGATCGAATTTTTTCCCCTCCCATTATATTCTAGATATAATTAAGTTATTGGTCTGGTCCCGATGAAGTTTCATTGTACCATTGCCGATGTATCTCTATGTACCCACACCCAACAGTATGAAAGTTTAGGATTATTGTAGCAGTGATGTTATGTTATCACTTGATATGAAAACTAGATATATATTGAACTAAGTTCGAGATTAATATAAATATAGAAGCGGAACAGCGTTTGCGCAAGGTGACCCCTGACTTTTTGAAAAATTTTCAAAAGTAATGCAACCTAGAGCAAAGGCTTTCAAGGCAACCCTAACTTATCTTTGAAATTTTGAAAGTTAAAAAAACCAAAAAAAAAAAATCAAGGTAACCCCCGGCTTACTTTTTGAAAATTTTAAGAAAGTAATGTAAAAGAAAAAGATTTGAAAATAATTATAAAATTATAAAATTGAGCTATTTTTAAATTTTAGATTTTTACCTCATTACTTTGTAAATATTTTATTTTGACCTCACAACCTTGTTTGCCACATCGGCTGAAAACACTTATTAGGCTAAGATCAAACCTCGGTCAACTATCATGGGCTATCTTTTGAATCTGGATTAGAACCACCATCAAGAGTTGATTTATCTGTCTTTGTTGGTACTGATATATTTGTTGTTTACATATTCTGCACGTATAGGAAGTTTAAAATCATATGTTTATTTAAAAATTAATGTATTTTGTAAACTCGATACATGTACGTGTTTATCATAATAAACTTTTAAATTTAACAAACGGCGTTAATTTCAAATTAAACATAAACATGGGAAACAAAGTGAATATATATGGGCATATTTCCTTGGAATCAATGAAAACAAACTTGAGGACAAGAACTAATACAAAACAACAATTAAACCTTGTGCTTTATCGATACATTAAAAAACTAGTAAGGTCTAAAAATTTCATCGAAACTTTCTCAAAAAGGGAAGTGATAGCTTACATTGCAAGTGTATAAATTGCGGCTAGGGTCACTTACCATTTTCATGAAATAATAAACCAGTTCAGCAAGTGCAACAAATAAAAATTAAAATGGCTAAATCTGTTTCTGGCTTTACAATGACTTTTGCTCTTCTTTTTGCATTCTTCATCATCTTCGCTTCGTTCGGTGAGTGACATTGATGTGTACTTCATGATGATAAGTTTGTGCAAGCACGCCTGCATTATAAAATTTAATTAACTAGAAATTAATCATTTTGTGTAAGTGTTGTGTATTACAGAAATGGCAAAGCCGTCAGAGGCTGCATTATGCGAGCGGCGTAGTAAGACTTGGACTGGCCCGTGCTTCGTAACGGAAGACTGTGATAAACAGTGCCGAGAACGCGAGGGTGCAAGTAGCGGTGCTTGCCACAGAGATGCTCTTGGTTTTGCCTGCTTCTGCTTCTTCAATTGCTAGCTATAGTTACTCAACTTGAAGAAGCTGCATGCATGCCTTTTGCTGCTTTTGTTGTGTTTATTCCTCTTGTGTTTGGAAATAACAAGCTACTGTTGTGTTGGTCAGCTATGTAGCTGCAGCTGTTTCACGAAATAATATTTAAAATAATAAGTAACCTTACTGTTGGTTATATGTGGCTATTTTCATGAAAATAATCAATGTTTATTGTGCTTTTTTTTTATATATATATAAATGTATACCTTGAACTCTGACTGAATATTGTTTGGTTTAATGTTTCACTTTATTTGTTCCTACTGTTACAATTTTATATGTGAGTTTAAGATTGTTGTATGTTCATTTGGTCATTCAACCTAATTATAGGTAGGAATGCAATTTAAAATAGCGTATCTGTGTATGAGTTCGAACCACATAATGATATCCACCATTTACCCTCCATTAACTTTTTTTTTCCAATTAATACTTTTATCCATCCTATAACTATACGAATAATATCAAATCAATTAGATACTCCTTAATCAATGTAATGAATTTTGCAGGTAATCACCTCCAGGATCTAGCCAACTACTTTTTAAGAAGTCTTATTTAATTGATGTTAAAATATTAAAAAATTATTTTAATTTTTACCCACATCTCTACCTTTTAAAAAACATTGTTGCTAATCCAGTCTTGTCCCCGCTCCATGATCCTAGTAGTATTTTATCTTCGAACTACTAATTTAAATATTTAATATTTATTGGAAGACTTTCCTACCCATCTGAATTGTTATCTTTGAAATCGTACTTTGTTACTATTATCCAGAAATAAAAGAATAATACTTGAGTAGGCGGAATTAATTATTTGAACGCATAAAATTACTCATTAGACTCATTTTTATTTAAGTTTTTAAATTTTTATTACTAGAATGTCCATAGCCTAAATTTCTATTATAGATAGGACAATACTGGCAGATAAAAGATGGGAGAGAATTAAGAGTGCATGGAGGGTTGAAAAAGAAATAATGAGAGAAATTTTTAATAAGAGTGCTTTAGTAAACATGGTTATTGAGTATTTTAATATGTTCAAATAATCATACTGTATTTGATTCCAAAAAAAACTACTATCCATAGTTAAAGAAGAAAAGTCCAATACCTTTAAACCCAAAAAAATATTAATTTCAAACAATGTTTTTGTCCTCTATCAACATGCGTACCATATACATTGATGAACTTTTCCTCGCGATTCTTATCTTATTAACATCCGATGAGCATAAAAAAAATCATAAATATTCTATTTGATTAGGCATCAACATTGTCGTAATCACTAATCAGTTGCTATATTTTATTTGTCTATGTCAGTAATCACCTAATAAAACAAGGCTTTGAGACGCGAGTTCTTACCTTACACGTACAAGAATTTGAAGGTCATAGTTCACAAATTTCCCCCGCATAAATGAATTTGGCCCCCACAACATAAGAGATCAAATAAGTTGTCGAGAATACATCCCTTTAATAAGATTAGGACGACTGTGTTGTGCGTTGTTTAGCTGATTCAGGGTATCCATAATACTCATATAGAGTTGTTTCATATTATTTCTAATCCCTTTAATAAGATTAGGATGACTTTGTTTCATATCAAAGTAAGATTTTCGAATCTGTTATGTCCCAAGAATTTGTAATCAAGAAATGCTTTGGCTTATTTTCATTTTTGTTGTCATGGTTTTTATGTATGTTTGGAGGAATTTTCTCATCAGTTGCCTTATTATCTTTAAGATTTTTTGTCAGAAATAAATAAGAATTTCATAAAAAGGGGATCACTTTATGATCCTAAATATTAATTCTTCTTTATTAAGACTAATATGAGCCAAAATCGTTTTCATCATTGAATGAAAAAATAGTACGTATCATCGACAGTATAATATTAAAAATATGGAAGAAATCCCCTATTTAGTATGATTGTTTAAGTTCTTTCTATCTTCTCAATATTCTGGTATAAATTGACCTTGAGCTAAATTGAATGATAACAAGAATGAATTTATCTTTTCGATAGCGTCTATAAAAGTTTACATAAAACTGATAAAAGTAATACTATGAATAAAACGTTTAATTTTCTGTTTATAAGCAATAGAAAATGATACTTGCATCATCATTTCGCTATGTAGATGGAGTGCTGTATGTCGTAAATCGGATTGATAAGGACAATTAACCATACAATACAATATATAGAATATACAGAATTCGATAGGGTTTAACATGGTTATAGGGAAGAATGGGTCATTGAAGTTGGGCACTAGATATGATATTTAAATTTCAAGATTTCAATTAAGACTACTTCAGAGTGCATATGAAATAATGAAATATAGCACTTGGCAGGACACTATTTCAATTCACAATTATTTGAATAAACTGTAAAATCTTTTGTCAATGACAAGGTTAGGGAAGAGTGGGTCATTGAAGTTGGAATTGGATATTATATTTAAATTTGAAGATTTCAACTACGACTACTTCAGAGTGCATATGAATATAGCAATTGGGAGGACATCATTCCAATTCACAATTATTTGAATAACCTGTAAAATCTTTTGTCAATAATCCGAGTGTGAATCCATTTTTTAGTGTCTAATTCAAATTTCCCGGGTTAATTACTTTATTGTTTCTGTCTCTCGCGGATCTTGACTAGACACGAAGAGACAGCTTATATCCAAGTATAAATAGGGGTTGGGGCCTTCAGCAATTTCATCAAATTAAAACCAAAGCAAGTGCAAAAATGGCTAAGTCAGTTGCTAGCATTTCCACAGCTGTTGCTCTTATTTTTGCGTTCTTCATACTCTTTGCTTCCTTCGGTGAGTGACTTGATGTTAACCAGTACTTAATAGTTTTTCATCAATCAAAATTTGATATTAAGTTGTGCCTATGATGTTAAGTTGTGCATTTAAAAAAGATATGAGCCCAACTCGTACTCAAAAGTTAGTTTATAGTTGAAGTTTTCTAAAATAACTGCTCTTAAGCGATGTGGGTATACTTGTGCACTAAATACCATTTAAAAGCCCACACGTGCCTAACTGATATTAGCTAACAGGGTACATTAAATATGTTGTGTATATGTTACAGAAATGCCAGTGGCAGAAGCAAAACAATGTTCGCAACGCGCCCAGAAATGGACTGGTCCCTGTATCAGGACAGGAAGCTGTAGGAATCATTGCCGCGAGAGGGAGGGTGCAGTTGACGGGGCTTGCCACTACGACTTCCCCGGATTTGCATGCTTCTGCTACTACAATTGCTAATTAAATCACTTACAACATATGAATAAAGCTGCTTTTGCTGCTACATATGTACTGTGTGCATGTGTGTTTGTTTCACTCGTCTTGTGTTTTGAAAAACGTCGAGCTACCGTTAGCCATCGATAGCTAATTGTAGCTGCCATATAATTAAATAATCATCAGGTGTTCTTCTTTGGGTTGTTATTGTATTGCGATATATTGTGATTGTAATTATGTAAGATAATATATATATATATAAGCGTTATATGTTAAATGTTTAAGAGTAAGTTTTTTGCTTTTTTGCATTTTTGTTTTGGTTTAATGTCTTTTCTAAGGGGAAAAAACTTATTTAATCACTATATTTTAAGATTAATACCTACATGATCTCTGTAATTCTAAAAATATGTTAAAATATCATTACCGTTAAACTATTGACACTTCTGCTATTATTTTTATTTCTTTAATTTTGGCTTACTTTTATAATATTACCCTTTCATAATAATGTTTTTGACATTTGTTAAAAAATTAAATTATCAATTTAATCCAAAAATATAATAAAATAAAATATATATTAATTTTTTGTGGAGGCTCACGTATGTCAAAAAAATTAATATTGAAAAAAATTAAATTGGCATTTTTTGGGACATTAATAAAAAATCAATATATTAGCTCCTTAGTAGGGTGTTTCACAAAAATTAATAGATATTCTCATTGTTTCTATTTTATTTTTTGAAATTAAATTGGTAATTTAATTTTTTATTAATGTTCAAAAAAATAAACATTATCATAGGCTCTGTTTAGTACAACTTTTTAAGTAAAGCTTATTTAAGTAGAGCTTTTATTAAAAAAAATTTAGTTATTTAGTTGTCAATAAGAGCTTTTATTAAAAATTTATGAACTTACTTTAATAAGAAAATTTTTAAAGTTATGTTATAAAAAGAATAAAATAAGATTGTCAAATAAGTAAAGAATATTTTATATATTTTAACATTAAAAAAAGCTTTCCAACTTATACTCCTAAAAGCCTAAAATTTAAATTTTTGCTAATAGAGGCAAAATAACTTGTTTAAGCTTTAAAAGCTCTATTAGAAAAACAACTAATAACAATAAAAATTATTATAAAAACTTATGGAATTAAATAAGCACTTATGACCATTAAATAATTCATACCAAACATGCATTTAAGAGGGTAATTTTGTAAAAGTAAGCCAAATGAACAAAAAGATAATGGTAAGAATGTTTTGAAGTATTTTTAAAAATATATAGACTAAACATAGACTAACCTCAAAATATAGGAACTAAATTATTTTTTACCCTTTTTTAAAGAGTAAAGCTCACTATTTGTCCATGTTAAATAAGGAGTTTGACACTTTCGTCTTATGGGTTTTGGGTTTTACCATTTATAGGGTGAAGCTAGAAAATTAACTCGATTTAAACTAATGTAATATTACGTTGAAAGAATATTTTTAAGGACTGTTATGAATTTTGTTTATTTTATTAAAAAAATTGTTAAGGACCGATATAAAAAATATTTATTTTTTTAGTAATTATAAAAAATATCATAAAAGTTACTAGGGCTAAATGAAATCTTCTAAGGACTACCTTCTTTGCCCTTCCCATATGACCACTCACCCTTTTTCAGTAGATTTCATAATATCTCGTTACGCTTTAATAAAAAAATATTTTCATTTTGATAAGAGTAGTATTATTTTTGTAAAAATTTTGACATTAATGATGAAATTAACAAAGTATTATTATAAAAAATTGTATAGTTGAATTGTAAGCCCAACAAAACTATTAGGGGAAATTATCATTCTCCTATTAACTATTGAACTACAATTGTGAGTTTGTATGACATGAGGTTGACATGTGCAAACTATGTATCCATGCAATATGTTCGTGGGTGGCAAGGCGGCGTTGATGACGAGCAGAGACTTAGTCACATTTGTTGAGATAGTCAAGTTGGTAGACATAGTCAATTTAGTTAGGTAGTTTGATGAATAAGCTGCTTAAGTTAAGGACAAGCGGTAGCATCGTAGCATTTTTTTCCCTATCATTTTGCTTTGTTGTTGTAGTTGTTTTGCTACATTATTTGTCAAGTTTGTAAGGCTATAAATAGCCAATAGCATCTGGGTAATGGTAGACAGATTTCAGCAAAAAAATTCTCCCCCCCTTTTTTTCCTTAACTTCTTCGACTTCTACTTCTTCTTTTCTAAGTTCACTCTTATCAGATGTTATCACAGACATAGCTCTAGAGCTATATGAATGGAAAAATGGCATGAAAACCTGATATAGAACGAACAACAAGAAGTAAATACATAAGACAAATTTTTAGGTGATACCGACGTCATCTCATTAGCACACTATATCAAGTTTACGATATACATAAAGAACTTATTACTAAATTGAAAATCATCACAAATTAAAGCATTTGTATATGCGTGGAATTCCATTAACTATTTTTATGGAGATACTTAATAAATATTACATACTGAAATGATTTTTGAAAAAGTAGTCTGTCTTTATAAAGATAACAATCTGAAGGGGTCCTTAATTAACTAATCTCTATAATAACTCGTAAGAAAACAGATACCTTTAATGCGTTCATCCTGTCATTTAACGTCGACTGATAGAAAAATACTGTCAGAGGTTGAACCTGTTGAAGTAGGAACAATGTAGTAAGGCTCAATTATCTCATAAATATGCTGAACATTTCCGGTACTTTTTTGCGATTCTTGATGAATTGCTTCCAATTCCATTGCGACTTCTTTTATATAGGTCTCTTCTTACCATTCAAGTTGAAGCATCTCTTTGCAAGATTAGCAACCACCATGATCTTTTCTTTCTTGCCCACCTTTATTACTTGAGCATCAAGAAACTCAAACAAATGGTTCTCCTCCATAGATAGAATGAAAAATGCTGTTAAACCTGTAGCTTCTTCTGACCCTGTTGAGAATATCGACTTTTGTCCAATTAGAAGCTCGACAAGAACAACTCCAAAGCTATAGACATCGGTTTTATTAGTGAATTGACTTGAACGAAAGTACTCAAGATCCAAATACCCGAATGTCCCTAGTACTTTTGTGGTCATGAGTTTGATCGATGTCCATGCACTTTGAATTCCCAAAATCTGCTATTTTTGCTCTAAACTTCTCGTCTAAGAGTATATTTGTGGACTTAATATCTCGATGGTAAATGGGTATGGCAGCTGCTAAGTGCAAGTAAGAGAGAGCTCTTGCAGCTTCTGTTGCGATTCTCAAATGCATTGCCCATGTGAGTGGAAAATCTTCGTTTTGTTCATGAAGATAATCGAAAAGGGTTCCATTAGGCATATATTCATAAACTAACAATGGAATCTCAATCTCCTAGCAACATCCCGAAAGCTTAACCACATTTCTATGGTTGATTTGCGAAAGAATCCCAACCTCGTTAACGAATTCATCAAGCTTCCATTCATCAACTACTTTGGATTTTTTCCACTGCAACGATTCTGCCATCTGCCAGAATTCCTTTGTAAATGGTATCTTGTCCTCCTTGACCAAGTACTCTGTTCACATTAAAATGATCAGTAGCTTCGTCTAATTCCTTTGCCGTGAATAATTTGCACCTATCAACAATACCTTCAGGAGAAGCTGGTTGTTGTTGCAAGAGTATACCACCGTTCCTTTTGAAGAACTTTTCTTTGAGTTTGATGTCGTTTCTTTTCTTTATCCGAACGCGTAGCCGTCATGCACCTACTATTAGGAAAAATCCTAAAAGGCCTAATCCAATACCTGTATCGTTTAATTTAAAAAATTAGAAATTAAATATCTTTTTTCTGATCATTTTGAAGTAATTACCATCAAAATCTATGTAAAAAGTTGATAGGAATCAAACAAAGATCCTTCTCAGCAACACCATCATCACACATTAAAGTGATATGACATAATATGTGTAGTGGACTTTGAATTTTTTGTTGGATAGGGCCATAACGAAGAAACAATAAATTTGACTAGGTTACAAAATAAATCTATAAAATTGCAGAGGCCAGTGGGCTGTAATGAATAATCAATCCACAACGTTTAATTTATAAAAACTGAGGGGATCTAACTAAAATTCTTATAAAATGAGTAAATTTTCAATTCAATTTTTTATTTTTCTTGGATTTTACAAGTACTTCCGTCCATGCAATATGGGAAGAATTAGGTCAATATATCATCGTATATGGAAGGTCAATTTCCAAAAAGTAATATCAGTCATCCTAAACTTGGCTACGTTTTAGATATACCCACTTTTACATTCATTACCGTGGATTGTCAGAAAATTAAGCTCCAAGGTCCCAAGCAAACATTAAACCTTGTTCTTTAGTAAAAGTAAAGTAACCAAAGATGTGATTTTATTATTTAAGTATCAGAAAGTAATTAATAAGACTTTATATATACCTGAAATCGTAATTATGTGTTCCAGTTTTTTGTGATGGTTGCAACGATGACCTCTATCGAAATTTTCACACAACATATGTGACTTGCAACTATCGCTTCTAGCTTTACACTCATCGATATCTGTCATCAACAAGGAATCGAGTACCTAGATATAGAGTTAACAAGCAATTGCCATTTAGTGAAAAAGCAAAAAATGGGTCATGATTATAGCAAAATTAAGCTTTGAACATAAATATTTTTAGACCTAAAAAGATCTACTTGTTCTTAGAGAACCCAAAGTATATAGGAAGTACAATTCTAGGGGATAGGTTTTATTTGGTAGGAATTAATTAAATGAATTTAATAGGAATTTCCCTTCTTTGTGAAAAGAAAATTATGAAGTCATTCAAATATTCTCTCATTCAGATAAAATCGACTAGACGTGTAATTAATCAAGTGGTGATATATTTTTTTTCAAATTTGAAGTAAATTAATTACATATTTGATCATATCAAATGACGAACAGCTAACGGTATTCTTAACCAATATCAATAAAAAGAATTAATTAGATGAAAAGAATTAACTAAGTGAGACGCTTGCATGAGCCATGATTATAGGAAAATCACTTTTTATTTCAGATTTTATAAGGAGACAAATGTTCAAATATAAAATGGATTAAAAATTTCTTCTGATATGCACTTCTTCTAAGTAAAAATTCACGTGGTGTTTAATGGTTAATAAATTTAAAATATAAAGAATTGAAATCTTACCCATACATTATTAACACATGGGATAAAATTATTAAAATCTCAAGAGTGCCCAAATCAAGAGAGAGTCCTAATCCATATAGGACAAGAAAAGGAAGATGATTAAGTTAGATATTTATTTATTTATTTATTTTTAAGATAGGGGTGCTTAGAGCCTAAATATAATTCTTAATCTTTTATATTATTCAAGAGTTAAACCTAAGGTGACTAGCTCAGATGATTGGTGTAGATTAAATTTTAAATAATATTTCATAGTTCAAATGCAAACGTATACTTTTTCAGGGACTGAACAAGGCTGGCTATACCACTTAATAAGTTGGTTCATAAATAAGTTAAAATTCAGATTTCAAAACCACAAAACAATCATCCCTTATTTTAAAAAAATAGTAATAATTGAATAAACAAATAAGAATGTAGTTTTTAAGAACATGAATTTTAGTTAAGAAGTTTTCCTTGACATCCTCGGAGAAAATAAGAATTTCCTTTCTAGGCTTGATAACAATGACATTGTAAAAGACCACTGACTTTATTAGTATCGCAATGAGAAGTGAATTGATATAATGGAGATTTAGTACTTGCCAATTTGCTAAAAGATGAATAGCATATCCCAACTTCAAAACAAGAGGAAACTGCTTCCAATTTTGAACATCTTTGGGCTCTTAAATTTGCTACAAATCCACTTAATTTCTACCAATAACACATATCTTCATTTCTCCTGCTGGCTGCTGCTGCGTGTTTCATTAGGCCCAGTTAAAATATTTAGAAAACTTTTGAGAGACTTTGGAACTTTGGCCTGGCAATAGCTTATGCCGCTGCAAATATCTTGATCACCATTTGTGCTCTTATAACATTGATTAGTGATTTTAGTTTCAGTGATTTTTGTATCAGTGATTTGTGTTACGATAGTATTACCAAAATAATGACACTATAGCGTTAGTATTCAGTGATACTATTTATATGTCAGTAATTCGTGTTATATAGTATCACTAAAATAATGGTATCATAGTGTTATTATTTAATGATATTATTTACATGTCAGTAATTTAAATGACTACAATTTCATGAGCACACTAACTCAATATGTCATTTTAAATATTTGATATCAGTATTTAGTGATATTTTGCAGCTTTTGATTAATAATATTTTTCCTGATTATTTTACAACTAAAAGGAAACTCAAAATATATTAAACATACCAAATCTCCCAACACCAATTCACATAATAAACTTCCCAAAAATATCACTTAAACTATCATAATTCAACTACACCAATGTTTGGGGAAAAAAAAATACCAAATTAAGTTTTTGACAAGTTTTAAATAACAGAGTACTAAATTAAGTTTCAACAAACATTAACCAACAAGAATAGGCAAAAGAATGTCATGAAATATCTGTGCATGGCTTCAATTTTTTTCCCGCCTAAAAGTACATAAAATCAATTAGTATAACATAAAAAATAAGTCTTCGATATTTGGAAGAAAAAATAATGCTAAACTACTCATATATTACCTCGCTATTATAGACTGTAATAACTTGGCAATATATGTAACCTATTGATAATGAAGTTGCGAGAGCTCTTTCCTTGAACTTTAATTTCAAAACAGCAAGTTATTCACTAGAAATTAAATTGTAAACTACTTAATTATCAAAACAACAATTAACTCATATAACTGTTTTGGACATATATATATATATATATCCACAATACATTTTCTATATGCCAAATACTAATTCATGCCTCTATGGCTATTCACATAATCTCTCCAACAATGTACAATATATCCATTATTATAAGTACCTTTACGTACAACATATAAAATATGATAAAAACATAACAATCAAAAAGCACACATTAGGTCTAAGGTTCATGGTTCTTTTGAGGTGATTCATTTCACAATGCATTAAAACAATATGATGCAACATTCTAAAAACTGTTTTTGATACTTACATTATTTTTAAGAATGTTCACATTTGTAATGATATCTTGAATGTATTTCATGACGTAGTAACAACATTCAAAACTGCTAGGCTGTTGATAACTCTATGAAATGAGAGTTATAATTTATAACAAAAGTGACATAATGGCAAATAATGGCAAGCTCTAATCAATTCCAAGTCAAACTCCAATCAAGGACCCAACGGCAACTACAAGGATGTTAAGGCTTGATTTTAGGAGTAGACAAACAGAATAATTCCTGCTAAGCATGATTAAGACAAACAACATAATTAATGCTGATCATGATTATTACTTTCCTTATATTAAGAATCCAATAGTGTATATAATCATCATGTAAATCACTCTCAAAAGCAAGGAAAAATACTTTCCACTTCTCTACAACTATATATATATATATTTATTTTCTTTATGATATCAGAGCTTACAATGGCTTCAAGTTCAAAATCTGAACCTACCTTATCTCTTCAATCTTTTTATCAGTGTGCAAGTTTAATTTCTATCAAGCTTACCACTGAAAATTATTTACTTTGGAGCTCTCAAATTCAGCCTCTAATATATAGTCTTGGACTAGAACACCATATCACTGATGCTGAAGCTCCATTACAGTACCTAGAGAAAGATGGAAAGAAGATTAGGAATCTTGAATTTATTATTTGGAAAAATAATAATGGTCTCCTTATGACATGACTTAGGACCATGATGAGTGAGGATGTGCTGAGGATGATAAGGGACTTGGCTTAAAGATAACATTTACTCTTTGAAGAAAGGCTGTGACAAGCTTGAAGAATTTCTCAAAAAATTCAAAAATATATGTGACAAACTTGCTGCCATCGGAAAGCCTGTCAATGATGATGATAAGATTTTTCAAATCACTCGTGCTTTAGGACCAAAATATGCTGACTTTAAGACAACCATGTTAACCAAGCCACCGTACCCTAGTTTGAAACAGTTTTTTCATGCTCTTCAGAATCATGAGCAGACAGTGGTAGCACAAAGAGATGATGAAGAAAAGGTCGATTTAAATCAAGCATTTTTTGGTCAAAGAGGGCGAGGCAGAAACTAGCGTGGAGGAAGACAAGGCGGACATGGCAGAGGTCCTCAACAAAACAGTGGAGGAAGAGGCAACTATGCTCAAAACCATGGAAACCATCACAACCGACAAAATTATAGTAACAACAACTATGGCAACAATTGTCAAAATTATGCCAAAGGCAACAATTCAGATCAGTAAAAGGGTGCTAAAATAGAACCCGTGATTTGCCAAATATGTCGTGAATACAACCACTGTGCTATTGTGTGTCAACGTCGCTATGACTACTTCAATGATGAGGGACCCCAAGCACTTGCTGTTGTCAGCCTTGAAGACAACTCTGACCAATAATTTTATGCAGACTCTGGGGCCACATTATGAAAAACAAGTAAGCAACCCAAGAGGGGGGGTGAATTGGGATTCTAAAAATTATTCAATATTAAAAAAAGTCTAAATGCAATTATAGCTCAAATTCAAAGCAATAACAATTAAGATGATCACAATATAAGAAGATAAGGGAAGAGAGATTCAAACACGAGATTTTTACGTGGTTCGGCCAACCTTGCCTACGTCCACGCCTCCAAGCTTTCCGGGCTTGAGGATTCCACTAAGCAAGCCTCCAAGGCTTCAAATGCTTACACTTGAC
>MKYO02000783.1:289294-345911 GCA_002013955.2 Citrus medica | reverse complement strand
ACTGGTTGATATCGGCGAGCCGTTTATCACAAATGTCGGTGTGCCGTTTCCGTCCAGAGGCTAATCTCCATTTCTGCTTGAAATCGGCGAGCCGTTTTCTACACATGTCGGATCGCCGTTTTCCACAAAAACTGCTGCAGTGAACTATTTTGCAAGATGACTGTTTTGTCTCCAAATCTTTATAAAAATACTTTATGAAACTTGTCAAAATAGATGAAAATTATGTTGAGCGTTTAAAACGATTTAATCAATCTTAATCATGTTTGTTATCATCAAAATCAATAAGGAATAATTTATGTTAACACATTACACATGAAAAAAAACCCAGGTAACCTTGAGCGTATTAAAACCTATAAGGGATTTGATAAAATTCTTGTTGGTAATGGACAAGAATTACAGATTTTCCATATAGAAAATACCTCATTAAAAACTAATCATGGTAATTTAAATCTTAAGAATGTTTTAGTTGTGCCAAAATTGAAAAAGAATCTTTTATCAATTAGTCAATTTATTGATGATAATAAATGTTTTTTTTTTTTAACACTAATGGTTTTGTTGTCAAGAACAAACAAAATCAGATTCTAGCAAAAGGGCGTACGCAAGGGAAACTTTATGTGTAAGAAGAGGCCCATAATGCTGCTTTAAGTGCAATAAGAGGAAACCTTGAAGATCATAGTCTGTGGCATAAAAGGCTTGGACACACTATTTCAGCAATCCTTTATGCCTTGAAGAAAAACGGAAACATCAACTTTCCTAGTTGGACAAAGCAAGCAAATCTCTGCGTGTCTTGCCAATTAGGCAAAAATTGTAAACAAACATTTAAATTATCTAACAATATATCAAAGTTTCCCTTGTAACGTATTCATTGTGATTTGTGGGGACCATCGCCTATTGCCTCTATATAAAATTGTCATTTCTATGCTCTGTTTGTTGATGACTTTGCACGATTTTCTTGGCTCTTTCCACTTAAAAATAAATCTAACTTCTTTGAGTGTTTTCTGTGTTTCCAAAGACAAGTTAATAATTAGTTGGAAAGAAAAATAAAATTTTTTCAGTGTGATGGAGGAGGAGAATTTAATTCTAAAGTCTTTATTAATCATATCAATTCATGTGGAATTCAAAAGCAAGTTTCATGCCCTTACACTTCTGAGCAAAATGGAGGTGTAGAGAGAAAGCATAGGCACATGGTTTGAATGTCTCTCAACGACACTTCTTACACTTGGTTTTGAAGGCAGCAAAGCAGATAGTTCATTATTTCATTTTTATAAAAATAACATTACAATTCTCATCTTAATTTATGTTGATGATGTCATTGTTACAGGAAATCATAGTGAAGCAATCCAAGCAATAATCAGCACCTTGAGCACCAAATTTTCATTAAAGGATTTCGGTTCTTTAAAATATTTTCTTGGCATAGAAATAAATCGATTCCAAAATAGACTCTTTTTATCACAAGCCAAATAAACTCGGGACCTCTTGCATAAAGCACGCATGATAGCATGCTCGTCAATTCAGACACCAATGGCTACGAAGATCACACCATCCGTTGATGATCCTGACCTAGTGGATGCCACTACATATAGAGGCCTTGTAGGTAGCCTATAATATCTCACCTTTACAAGGCCAGACATTACACACACTGTCAATCGTGTTTGTCAATACTTCCAGAACCCAACAAAAGTTGATCTTCATGCCGTTAAATACATACTTCGTTACTTAAAGGGAACTATAGACTTCAACATTCGATTTTTATCTCAAAGTTCACTAACTTTATATGGTTTTTCTAATTCTGATTGGGCAGGTTGTTCCCTCACAAGACGAAGCACAACTAGATACTGCATCTACCTTGGCAGCATTTGCATCTCTTGGAGTTCGAAGAAACAGAATATTGTCGCACGATCTAGTGCCGAAGCGGAATATAGATCAATGGCATCAACAACTGTAGAATTAACACGGATTACATTCCTACTCAAAGACATTGGCATATCACTCCAAAGACCACCATTACTTCTTTGTGATAATATGAGTGCATTACATATGACCCGCAATCCAGTCTTTCATGCTCGTACCAAACACATTGAGATTGATGTCCACTTCATTCGAGAACGGGTTGCCAAGAATTTGCTCCATACGAAGTATGTTCCATCCCATCTTCAAATTGCTGACATTTTCACCAAGCCACTGGCCAAAATTCCCTTCACCACATTGAGATACAAATTGGGCATTCATAATATGCCACGTCCCAATTTGAGGGGGGTAATAACAAAAGTGACATAATAGCAAATAATGGCAAGCTCCAATCAATTCCAAGTCAAACTCCAATCAAGGACCCAACAACGACTACAAGAATGTTAAGGCTTGATTTTGGGAGTAGACAAACAAAATAATTCATGTTAATCATGATTAAGACAAACAACATAATTCATGTTGATCATGATTATTACTTTCCTTATATTAACAGTCCAATAGTGTATATAATAATCATGTAAATCACTCTCAAAAGCAAGGGAAAATACTTTCCACTTCTCTACAACTATATATTTTTTTATTTTTTTTAATCATGAGATTTTTAGCCTTAAATCAAGACTACTTAAAGAGTAATTGATGTGCTTTTAGTGCATTTTAATGTTAGTTTGCATTAACATCTATCTTATCTTAAGTTTGATGAAGTTTGTGTTATTTTGAATAATTGTATGCCTAAAACATGTGTTTAATTGTAGGTAATTAGAAACTTGAATTTTATGGAAAGGATGCTGTTACACTAGACTTATAAAAAGGACAAACAAACATGGCTACAGAAGAATTGAAGCAAGGCTAGAAAAGTGCAAATACTATAACCATTGCTGTAGCAATCCTTGAGCATTGACAGAGAAAAATTTGGGTAAGATATTCAGAATATTGCGATTTGCAGTTCCTTAATCTAGAAGGTGCGCTCTTTAAAATTTCCAGTTACCCTAATTTGTGGTTATAAAAGGAGGCATGCATGAAATGAAAAAGGGGAGGCCGTCAATCAAGATAAAAATAAAAAAGAAACAAAGAATGGATAGAATTCCTGAACAAGAAATCAGGTGGCATCAGTAGAAGAAATTGCAGAATCGATTGGAATTTGTTATTTCTCATTCTTTTCTTGTTTACTTGTTATTCATTGATTATTAAGATGTATTTGATGGCTAGAACTTGATTGTTTATTTATCTTTCACAAATTATGAATTAAATTTATTTGTAGTTGAGTGTTAAACTAGCTTGGTTGTTAATTGACTGAATATAGATGTTCCTACATGTTTGCTATAACATTTTATTTTGATAGTATTTATTTAAGGTTATTATTTTGGTCAACCACCCATTTAATGATACAAGCTTAGAAAGAAGCACAAAAAGGTCTATCTTAGTGGAACATATCAGGGCTATACTTGGTCTTGGATTGAGTTTCCTAGATTGAGTTTAACTTGAATCCAAAAAGGGTCATGCTTAATCCAAAATTAGTGATGATCTAGATATAGGGATTCGCCTTGTAGGGTAAAGAGAACCTAAACGTATAATGTTATATCTTATGTAGGCATAATAACTGGTCATTATTAGGTTGCATAAAGATATAAGACATCCAACATGCTATCGCTGAGAATAAAGCTGGTTTCTGCCCAGTGATGTAGCAGATGCTGCAGCAACTGAACTTAACATGAATAAAACCAATTAGCACCATCAAGAGAGTTTATTCACTCAAATACTCCATTCTTATTGATTTTACCTTTGTGTTTAACGTGCAAATTCTATTCACTGCCTTTTTAATTATTGTGATTTATTCTACTAAGTTATTTGGTCATATTAGTTGCATTGATTTAATTTAGAACATAGATTGCACTGTTGAAATTGCTTTAGTAAATCTGATAGCATCAATCCCTATAAAGACGATCTTGAATACTCATTATTTTTTTACTTGTTATGTATACTTGCACATTGACACCAATAGCAATTGAGTAAAATTAACAAGTTTTTGGCGTCGTTGCCGGGGATTAATTATTTCTTTTTTTTTTTAGCTGTGAAATCAATTTTGACGGTGCTAATCTTTGATTTTATTTTGAATTGTCTACTTTGTTAACATATTACTGCAGGCATATTTAATTTATTGACAAAGCTTATAGTACTTTTATTAGACAACATTATCGATTTTCTAATCTTCGAGATTAAATGTGAACTCTCTTTTACGTACATATGTGAACGAACATAAAGACAGCACAAGATTGGTAAACAAAAAAAAAAAAAAAAAAAAGAACTGGGAGCTGATCGCTGGAAGTTGGGAGTTGGACTCCATAATTTCATATTTAATGTTGAATCATTAGTGGTGGTGGGCACAGATTGCAGTGGGGACGAATTTTATTTACTTGAGGAACTTTTCGTTTCATTTTTTTATATCTTAATTTTTAAGCAAATCTAACTCATTTGATGACAGAATAATTGGAAATACTATCCCATGGCCGATGTGTATATATTATAAATTTTCTACACATACTTGATATATTTATATATGGATTTTAAAACTTTAATTTTACTAATTTTTGCAATAATTGTTGGATAACACAATGGTATTGTAAGACTGGTACCAAAAAGTATTTGAAATATAATATATGTAAAAAAATAAGAGTGCATGATATAATAATTCTAGAATATATTTGAGGTATCATGTCACTCATACAACAAGCAATAATATCATGACATGTATGTATTTATTTTGAACCACTATTATGCAAGTGGTAATTGTATTAAATTTAATTACACATATCATGCATACATCAATTAATTATAATACATCTGAAGTATTCTAGAATTTCTCGGCATACTGAGTGCATGGTATGTATGCGCTCAAAAAACTCAAAACTACAATTAATCCGACACGCGCGCGCGCACATATAATCTGATCCAATTATTTTGCAAAGATATTGGAAAGATAAGTCAATGAAGTCAGGCGACACAACGCAAGAAATTATGCTCACACGTACAATTTTTTATTCATCCCACCTTTGAATTCATCCTCCCCTTTTTCTTTAATTTCAGTGAACTGATTTAATTTTTTATTGATCATATCCATGAATAAATAGGGGTCGTGGCCTAGTACCATTTTGATCATCAAAACAAATTAAATAAGCAAGTACAGAAATGGCCAAGTTTACTACAACTTTCGCTCTTCTTTTTGCATTCTTCATTCTCTTTGCTGCATTTGGTAAGTAACTTAACTACTGCTAGTATGCTGCAGATTGGACAAAATTGATTCATGTATATGTTTCATATGCATGCATATTAAGCTTTATAACAATTTTTTTCAACTTAAGATAAAATATATCCTTGTATATTGTAATTAAAGCCCTTTTCCACTGATACAAGCAGAGTTTAAACCCCAAACTTCTTGTTTCGACCTAAGAGATCACTTTACCACCTGAATTTGTTGATACCCATGAGCTTCGATAACAACATATACATCTAAGTGGACGTTAATGATTGTGTGTACGTGTTACAGACATGGCAATGGCTGAAGCAAAAGTGTGCCAGCGGCGTAGCAAGACATGGTCGGGGCTGTGTGTCAACACGGGGAATTGTAGCAGGCAGTGCAAGCAGCAGGAGGATGCAAGGTTCGGGGCTTGCCACAGGCAAGGGATTGGTTTTGCATGCTTCTGTTACTTCAAGTGCTAGTTGCTTATCAATGAAAGAAATTATATACATCGTTAGCAGTGAAAGCTAGCTGTGGCTACCTTAATTAATTTGTTGTCGTTCGTGTGATGTGTCTCGTTTCAGTCGTCTTGTGTTTAGAACAATAACAAGCTACGTACAGTTAGCTATAACTATACTGTACCTAGCTTCTGAATAAAGAGAGAGTCGATGTTTGCTGGGTCTTTGTTGTATATTGTTTGTGTTATTCTAATATAATGAGCCACGCTCTACAAAATGAATTATAAGTTATTACTCCATCTCTTCGCGCTACTATTATGAAATTACCTGAAAGATTATGACTTGACAAAAAATAATCATAGAATAAAATTTGGTTTCGCCCTCTCCCGTTCTTTTGGGCGGGGTGATGGAGTGCTTATTTGAAACAAAACTTAATTTTATTTGTAAAAATTATGTGAAACACTATGACTTGACTAAAAGGAATCATATAACAAGTTAAAGGCAAATGCTAAGTTACAATAATTGTAACATATATCTCTCATGTGAACCATACAAATTGTGGGTCCTATAATTTTGTGTGATTCACATGTGGGATGTATGTTTCAATTATTGTAACTTAGAGGCTCCCCAAGTTAAATATATTTTTTACATGTTTCTTTTCTTTGGAAACACTAAAAGAAAATATTTATAAATATGAGATTATTGAAAATAACTTTTTTATTCATATTAAAATCCTACATTCATTATTGTCAATGAGACAATTATGACTAATGAGAAAAAATATGGATAAGTGATAACTTTATGAAATGAGAGTTATCATGTCACTTTTAGACTTAAATCAATATTATTTAGAGAGTAAATGATGTGTTTTCATTGCATTTTTGTTACATTTTGCATAAATATTCATTTTAGTTTAATTTTAATAAGTTTTGCTTAATTTAAAGTAATTCGTGGTTAAATTGTGTGCATAATTGTAGGTTTCGAGAAGCTTAGAGTTCATGGAAGGAATGCTGATGCAATAGGCTTGCAAAAATAAGGAAAGAACATGACTACAAAAGAATTGAGACAAATCTGGAACAGTGCAGTTGTTGTAACTGTTGCTGTAGCAACCATTACTGTAGCCATTGTTGTAGCAATTTTGGAACAATTCCACGCATGATACTTTCAGAATTGCGATCTGTAATTTCCTAATCTGACTTATACGCGCCCTAGGCTTCCGTTTATCCTAATTTTCAATTATAAAAGAAGCACGCATCATAATGAATAAGGAAAACCGTCACCCAAAGGAAAAAAACACAAAGAAACAAAAGAAAAATAAGATTCAAGAGAGAGATTAAGGGCTGCACAAAAGGAGAATTTACAGAAATCAATTGGGAGCTCAATCCTTCTTATTCTTCTCTTGTTTTCTCGTTTTCTATTTATTTATGAGGATGTGTTTCATGGCAGAAACTTTGTTCTTTATTTTTCTTTTACAAACCATGAACTAAATTTATTTGTGGCTGAGTGATAAACAATCTTGATGGTTTATTGACTGAATAGATGTGTTGCTGCATGTTTGCTGTAAAAGGTTGTTTTGATAGTATTTATTTTTATTCATTATTTCGGTTGATCACCCATTTAATGATACAAGTTAGGAGAGAGCAGCAAAATGGCCTATCCTAGCGGAACATATCAGAGCAATACTTGGTTTTCGATTGAGTTTCCTGGATTGAGTTTAACTTATTCCAAAATGGCCATGCTTAATCTAAAATTAGTGATGAACTAGACATAGGGATTCACCTTGTAGGGAAAATAGAACCTAAGCGTGTAATGTTATATCTTATGTTGGCATAACAACTGATCACTATTAGGTTGCATATAGATATAAGATATCCAACATACGACGGCTGATGATACATAAGAATTCTGCCAAGTGCTGTAGCAAATACTGCAGCAACCGAGCAAACCATTAGAAAATAGTCAAGATCATTAGGAGAGTTTATTCACTCAACTACTATATATTCCCATTAGTTTTATCCTTGAGCTTGACGTGATACTTTACTTTGTTGCATTTTATTTATTACGTTTTTATTTTAATTAGTATATTAGTTTCATTAATTGTTTTATTTTATTTTAACACAAAATCTGCACTGTTAAGATTGTTGTAGCAAATATGATAACATCAATCCCTGTGGAGACGATCTTGAATACTCATCACTTTATTACTTGTTGTGTACACTTGCACATTAACACCAATAGCATTAGTATTTATACCCAACAAGTTTTTGGCGCCGTTGCCAGGGATTGATTGTTAATTGTGATTTGTGAAATTAGTTTTAATGGTGCTAATTTTTTATTTTATTTTAATTTGTTTATTTTGTTGACATAGGTGATCTAGCAACCCTTGCATGCGCAAATATAAATTTGTTGACTTCCAGTTTGATTCAGAAATTGAAAGAATTGCAAGGAGATTGAGAAGAGAGCATCGGGAATTACAAGCTGCTGTAGCAATGGATGATTTGTAAGATTTGAGAAACTTGAACCGTAGAAAGGGGATACAAGCAGTCAATGTACATGAAGGTCTGAATGGACAATGTGTTCAAAGGCCATCAGGGAGCAACAACATTATTCACATGGCCAATGATAGAGATAGAGTCATTCGAGACTACGCAGTGTTGACTCCTCAAGCCATACATCCGGGAATAATTAGACCCGAAGTTCAAGCTGAAAATTTTGAACTCAAACCTGTGATGTTTCAGATGTTCAAACAGTGGGCCAATTTAATAGTTTGCCATCCGAAGATTCTCATCTACACCTTAAGTTATTTTTGGAAGTGAGTGATGCTTTCAAGATTGCTGGAGCATCGCATTAAGCATTGAGACTCAGACTTTTCCCATTTTCTTTGAGAGATCGAGCAAGAGCATGGTTGAATTCTCTACCACCAGATTCTATCACCACATGGAATGATTTGGCCGACAAATTTTTGATGAAATACTTACCGCCAACCAAGAATGCAAAGTTGAGAAACGAGATCACATCTTTCCATCAACTTGAAAATGAGAGCTTGTGTGACGCATGAGAGAGATTTAAGGAGTTACTCAGAAGATGTCCTCATCATAGTATTCCTTACTGCATACAGTTGGAAACTTTCTATATTGGTCTCAACCCAAGCACTAGATTGATGGTGGACGCTTCAGCAAATGAAGCATTGTTATCTAAGTCTTATAATGATGCTTATGAAATTTTAGAAAGGATAGCCAACAATAACTATCAGTGGCCATTAACCAAACAAGCTGCAGCAAGGAACAACAAGAGTCCATAACGTAGATGCCTTGACATCATTGTCAACCTAAGTAACTTCATTAACAAGGACGGTAAAGGCTTCGACTACTGCTCCAGCAACTATTAACCAAATTTCTGATGTGTCTTGCGTTTATTGTGGAGAAGGGCATTTATTCGACAATTGTCCTGGGAATCCAGCTTCAGTCAATCATGTGAGCAGCTTCAATAGACAGAATTAGGAAAATCCACATTCAAACACTTACAACCTGGATGGAGACAACACCCGAACTTTTCATAGAGTAATCAGAATCAGCCTGCTACAGCATTCAGTGGACAGAACAGACTTGCTCAACCTAGTGGATTTTATCAGCAAAATCAAGAGCAAAGAAGCATCAACAATGATAAACTCAGCTCCCATGAAGCTTTGATTAAGGATTATATTGTGAAGAATGAAGCAGTTGTCCAAAGCCATACTGTATCTTTAAGAAACTTGGAATATAAATTAGACAGCTTGCTACAGCATTGAGCAACATACCTCAATGTAGTTTACCCATGAATATAGAGGATCCAAGAAGAGAAGGGAAAGAGCACTGTAAAGTGATTAACTTGAAATCTGGAAAGGATGTTCATAGTCCCGTTGGTGTACTAAAAAAAAGAGCCGAGCCCACTTCAATCTAGAAATAAACTCAAATTGAAAAAGAGTCACAATCCTCCACTTCACAGCACACTGGTGAGAGCAGTCAAGCTGCAGCATTTGCCAAAAATGATGATCTATCACCTGTGGATAACGAGGCTATAGCACCAACCCAGAACATGGTAAAAGAGAAGCAGTCTGCACAACCTGCTGCAGCACAACAGTTTAGACATCCACCAACATTTCCTCAAAGGTTTCAGAAGCAAAAACAAGACAAACAGTAAGAGTACTGAAACAGCTACATATCAATATCCCTTTTGTGGAAGCTCTAGAGCAAATGCCAAATTATGCGAAATTTTTTAAGGATATTTTGACAAAGAAAAGAAGACTTGGAGAGTTTGAAATAGTTGCTTTAACACAAGAGTGCAGCCGAATGCTCCAGAGTAAGATACCACAGAGGATGAAGGATCCAGGAAGCTTCACAATCCCATGCTCTATAAGCACTAAATACAGTGGCAAAACACTTTGTGATCTGGGGGCTAGCATTAATCTCATGCCTTTATCAATGTTTAAGCAATTGGGAGTTGGTGAATGTAGACCAACAACAGTGACTTTACAACTTGCTGACAGATCTCATGCATATCCAGAAGAGAAGATTGAAGATGTGTTGGTGAAGGTGGATAAATTTATTTTTCCGGTGGATTTTATTGTACTAGACTTTGAGGCAGACAAAGAAGTGCCAATCATTCTCGGGAGACCTTTCTTAGCCACGAGAAAGACTTTAATTGATTTTCAAAAAGGAGAATTAACCATGAGGGTAAATGACCAGCAAGTTATATTCAATATGTTGGATGCCATGAAGAGTCTCGATGAGATTGAAAATTGTAATTTTATTAGTGTTGTGGACTTTGTTGTAGTAGAGAAATTACACAGTTGCTGCAGTAAGAAAGAAATCAATACTGTAACATTGGAAGAACTTGATGGTGAAGATCATGGAACAACTAACATAGCATAGTCAGGAGAGAAGCAACCCTTCAGAATTGACGAGCAAAACCAACAAAGGGAACTCACTCCATACCAACAAGTATTCAAGGTTAACGGGCCGAGAGTGAAGCATTATCTGGAAGCTGATGTGAACAGCCTAAAGAGGGATCGGTTCTTAAAAGATCCAGGTTGAGAAAACAAGAAAGGTCAGGCTGAAGGACCTAAAATCAAGCGCTAATTGGGAGGCAACACAATAAGGGAAGTTGTTTCAAGTTTTTAAGGCATTGAATTTAGTTTTTAAATTATTTAATTTGTCTTTTTGTTATTTTAAGTGTGCATCTAATTTTATTTTTGTCTTTGTGTTAAATTACAATAAGTAAAGAAAATGTGGGCAAAATGAGCAGGAGGGAATTGCTGCATCATCACTTACAACATGACATAACAGAAGATTCTCAAACAACAGAGGCATTCTTACTTTTGTAACAGCAAATGAATTGATCAGATTGTATGATAAGGAGCGTTTGAGAAGTGGATCAAAGAAGAAGTGACCCTTTACAGCCTATGCTGTAGCAGTGCTTCCAGCAACAGGGGAGTACCCCCCTACCTGCTAGTTTATTTTACTTATTTATGCAAAACTTTTCTTTCATTTAGTTTTAATTTTCTGATTCATTCTGTATGTCATTTTATTTAGTGTATGCATGTCTGGTTTATGTGATTTTGTTCTGTGTGCTTGTGAGGACACAACACCACTTAAGTTTAGGGGGGTTGTGTTTCTAAGTGCATGTGTTTATACTTGTGTTGTGTGAAGCTCTGTTATCTAATATTTGTGTATGGATTTGAAAACCTAATGAAGATAAATTGAGTATTATTCATTATTTATGAGAATGCTATGTAGAGATAGTTATAGATGGAGGTTGAAATTCTGTCCCGACACTTAGACTTTGGTTGAGTTTTATGAGAATACTGTAGCAGAGCCAGGAAAACAAAAAAAGAGTAGAAAATATCTCAAGTTTGGGGGAAAAATTTTGTTGGACTGTGCTTGTTATGAAATAAATTCTGCTCCAATAGTTTAAGTTGCTGGGTAACCAGGGTTGAGTATGCACCCCATAAGCAAACTTGAGTCCAAAGATAATAAGAACTATAAGCAGTGCTGCATCAATTATATATATATATATATAAAGCAAAAAAAAGTGATGAAGGAATGAAAAATAAAGAGGTCCACTGCCTAGGATACTGAGTAACCTGGTCTGTTCATGAGCCCCATGTTCAACCTTGAGTCAAATGTGTCCAAAAGTAAGACCTAAATATAACATCATGAATGTGTTGCTGCGGCAAATCCAACATGTACTTTGAGTGAGTAATTGGGTGTCGTCATTATAAGTGACAGGCATTCACATGAAAGCTCAATGTTGCATTGAAGAGTTTAACTAAAAAAAAATATTATTGTTGTAGCACAGTTTGAGTATATTTGTGATTTTTTCTCCCCCATATGTGAATATATTTGTGTTCTACCTTTGAATTATATGCAATGCTTGTGTAATGTTGTAACACCTCTGGAATGTGATCAAAGTGGCACACACACACTCTAGACAGAATGAAGCCTAAGTCTAAAACTGAACTGCTAAGGCTATTTTACGTTATTAAGAATGTGATATGAGGGTGGAAGAATTCTTGCAAATTTGATGACAGAGCTAAGTTATTTCTTGCATGACTGTGTGATTGAAGTGTTAGCGTTGTTGTCATTACTTGAGGACAAGTAATAATTTAAGTTTGGAGGTGTGATAACTCTAGAAAATGAGAGTTATCATGTCACTTTTAGACTTAAATCAATATTACTTAAAGAGTAAATGATGTGTTTTCATTGAATTTTTGTTACATTTTGCATAAATATTCATTTTAGTTTAATTTTAATAAGTTTTGCTTAATTTAAAGTAATTTGTGATTAAATTGTGTGCATAATTGTAGGTTTCCATAAGCTTAGAATTCATGGAAGGAATGCTGATGCAATAGGCTTGCAAAAATAAGGAAAGAACATGACTACAAAAGAATTGAGACAAATATGAAATAGTGCAGTTGCTGTAGCAATCCTGGATCAATTATGCACGGGATACTTGTAGAATTGCGATTTGCAGTTTTCTAATTTGACTTATACGCGCCCTAGGCTTCCGTTTACCCTAATTTTCAGTAATAAAAGAAGCACACATCATAAGAAATAAGGAGAGCCGTCACCGAAAGGAAAAAACACAAAGAAACAAAAGAAAAACAAGATTCAAGAGAGAGATTAAAGGCTGCACAAGAGGAGAATTTGCAAAAATCAATTGGGAGCTCAATCCTTCTTATTCTTCTCTTATTTTCTCGTTTTCTATTTATTTATAGGGATGTGTTTTATGGCTGAAACTTTGTTCTTTATTTTTCTTTTACAAACCGTGAGCTAAATTTATTTGTGGTTGAGTGATAAACAATTTTGATGATTTATTAACTGAATATATATGTTGCTGCATGTTTGCTGTAGCAGGTTGTTTTGATAGTATTTATTTTTATTCAATATTTCGGTTGATCACCCATTTAATGATACAAGTTAGGAGAGAGCAGCAAAATGGCCTATCTTAGCGGAACATATTAGAGCAATACTTGGTTTTAGATTGAGTTTCTTGGATTGAGTTTAACTTATTTCAAAATAGTCATGCTTAATCTAAAATTAGTGATGAACTAGACATAGGGATTTACTTTGTAGGGTAAATAGAACCTAAGCGTGTAATGTTATATCTTATATTGGCATAATAACTATTCTTATGTTGGCATAACAACTGATCACTGTTAGATTGTATATAGATATAAAATATCCAACATGCGACGGCAGAGGATACATAAGAATTCTGCCCAATGCTGTAGCAAATACTGCAGCAACCGAGCCAACCATTAGAAAATAGTCAAGACCATTAGGAGAGTTTATTCACTCAACTACTATATATTCCCATTAGTTTTATCCTTGAGTTTGACATGATACTTTACTTTGTTGCACTTTATTTATTATGTTTTTATTTTAATTAGTATATTAGTTTCATTAATTGTTTTATTTTATTTTAGCACAAAATCTGCACTGTTAAGATTGCAGTAGCAAATCTGATAACATCAATCACTGTAGAGACGATCTAGAATACTCATCACTTTATTACTTGTTGTGTACACTTGCACATTGACACCAATAGCATTAGTATTTATACCCAACAATAAGGGATATCCAACAATTCTATTTACATTTCATGCGAGTGCAGTAATAATCTTGTGATGAATTGGAGTCTGTACCTACTTAATTTGGAGAGTGTTTTGGGTGGTGATGACAGCATTGCATGGTATACATGTACAAACACAGTGGATAACCAAGATTTTGTATCTCAATTAATCATTGGTGCTTAGCATATTAATTATGTACCGATAATTAATAAACTCAATCCTCATTTAACACATGATGATAAATTATTTATGTCAGGGACCAAATTTTTTTCCCCTCCCATTATATCCTAGATATAATTAAGTTATTGGTCTCGGCCCCGATAAAGTTTCATTTTACCACTATTGACGTAATTGGGTCTCTAAAAGTTTACTTTCATAAGTTTTGGTATCTCTATGTATCCCACACCCAACCATATAAAAGTTCAGGATTATTTCAGTAGTGATATTATGTTCTCACTTGGTATGCAAACTATACATATATCCAACTGAGTAAGTTTGAGAATATCATAAATATAAAAGCAGAACATCGTTTGTGCAAGGTGACCCCTGACCTTTAGAAAATTTTTAAAAAGTAATGTAAGCTATGGCAAAGGCTTTCAAGGCAACTGTAAATTATCTTTTGAAAATTTTAAAAGTAAGTTAAAAAACCCAAAAAAAGAAAATTAAGGTAACCCTGAGCTTACTTTTTGAAAATTTTCAAAAAGTAAGCCAAAAGGAAAAGATTTGAAAAAAATAATTAAGAAAATTATAAAATTTAGCTATGTTTGAATTTTACATTTTTACATCATTACTTTGTAAATATTTTATTTTGGCCTCACTGCATTCTTTGCCACATTGGCTGAAAATACTTAATTAACTAGAAATTAATGTACATTGATGTGTACTTCATGTTGATAAGTTTGTGCATGCGTGCATTATAACATTTAATTAACTAGAAATTAATCATTTTGTGTCCGTGTTGTGTATTACAGAAACGGCAAAGCCGGCAGAGGCTGCACTATGCGAGCGGCATAGTAAGACTTGGACTGGCCCGTGCTTCGTAACAGAAAACTGTGATAGGCAGTGCCGAGAACGTGAGGGTGCAAGCAGTGGTGCTTGTCACAGAGATGGTCTTGGTTTTGCCTGCTTTTGCTTCTTCAATTGCTAGCTATAGTTACTCAACTTGAAGAAGCTGCATGCATGCCTTTTGCTGCTTTTGTGTGTTTATTCCCCTTGTGTTGGGAAATAACAAGCTACAGTTGTGTTGGTCACAGCAATATAGCTGCAGCTGTTTCATGAAATAATATTTAAAGTAATAATTAACCTGCTGCTGGTTATATGTGGCTATTTTCATGAAAGTAATCAATGTTTATTGTGTATTTTCACCTTTAACTTTGACTGAATATTGTTTGATTTAATGTTTCACTTTTATTTGTTACTACTGTTACAATTTTATGTGTGAGTTTAAGATTGTTATATCTTCATTTGGTCATTCAACCTAATTATAAGTAGGATTGTAATTTATAATAGCGTATGAGTTCGAGCCACATAATGATATCCATCATTTATTCTCCATTAACCTTTTTTTTCCGATTAATACTTTTATCCATCATATAACCATACGAGTAATATCAAATCTGCTAATTAGATACTTCTTAATCAAAGTAATGAATTTTACAGGTAATCACCCTAGGATCTAGCTAACTGGCTTTTAAGTAGTTTTAATTAATTGATAAAATTATTTTAATTTTACCCGCATCTCTATTGTTTAAAAAAATTGCTGGCAATCCAGCCATGTCCCCGACTCTATGATCCTTCTAGTATTTTCTCTTCGAACTACTAATTTAAATATATAATATTCATTGAAAGACTTTCCTAGCCTTCTGAATTATTATATTTGAAATCGTACTTTGTTACAATTATCTATAATTAAAAGAATAATATTTGATTAGGTGAGAATATTTGAACCCATCAAATTACTCATTAGACTCATTTTTTATCTAAGTTTTTCATTACTAGAATGTCCATAGCCTAAATTACTATAATAGATTAGACAATATTAACAGATAAAAGATTGGAGAGAATTAAGAGTGGATGGAGGATTGAAAAAGAAACAATGAGAGAAATCTTTTATAAGAGTGTTTTAGTAAATAGGTTTATTTAGTATTTTAATGGGTTTAAATAACCATGCTATATTTGATTCCAAAAAAGTCACTATCCATAGTCAACTAAGAAAAATCCAATATCCTTTAAACCCAAAAAATATTAATTTCTAATAATGATTTTGTCATCTATCAACATTCATATCATATACATTGATGATCCTCTCATCGTGATCCTTATCTTATTAAATCCGATGAGCATAAAAAAATAATCATAAATATTCTATTCGATTAGGCATCAACATTGTTGTAGTCACAAATTAGTTGCTATATTTATTTATCTATGTCAATAATCACCTAATAAAATAAAGTTTTTAGACAAGAGTTCGTACCTTACACATACAAGAATTTAAAGGTCATAGTTCACAAATTTTTCCCACATAAATGAATTTGGCACCCACAACATAAGAGATCAAATAAGTTGTCGAGGATACATCCCTATAATAAGATTAGGATGACTATGTTGTGTGTTGTTTAGCTGATTCAGGGTATCCATCATACTCATACAGAGTTGTTTCATATTTTTTCTAATCTCTAACACTTACCTGTATCAAAGTAAGATTTTCGAATCTGTTATGTCCCAAGAATTTGTAATCAAGAAATGCTTTGGCTTATTTTCATTTTTGTTGTCATGGTTTTATTTATGTTTGGAGGAATTTTCTCCTCAATTGTCTTGTTATCTTTAAGATTTTTTGTCAGAAATAAATAAGAATTTCATAAAAAAGGGATCACTTTATGATCCTAAATATTAATTTTTCTTGATTAAGACTAATATGATCCAAAATCATTTTCATCATTGAATGTAAAAATAGTATGTACCATCGTCATTATTGTATTAAAAATATAGAAGAAATCCCCTATTTAGTATGATTGTTTAAGTTCTTTCTATCTTCTCAATATTCTGGTATCAATTGACCTTGAGCTAAATTGAATGATAACAAGAACGAATTTATCTTTTTTATATTGTCTTTAAAAGTTTACATAAAACTGATAAAAGTAATACTATGAATAAAACGTTTAATTTTCTGTTTATAAGCAATAGAAAATGATACTTGCATCATCATTTTGCTACGTAGATGAAGTGCTGTATGTCGTAAATCGGATTGATAAGGACAATTAACCATACAATATATAGAATATACAGAATTCGATAGGGTGGTTTAACATGGTTATAGGGAAGAATGGGTCATTGAAGTTGGGAATTGGATATGATATTTAAATTTCAAGATTTCAATTAAGACTACTTCAGAGTGCATATGAAATAATGAAATATAGCACTTGGCAGGACACTATTTCAATTCACAATTATTTGAATAAATTGTAAAATCTTTTGTCAATGACAAGGTTAGGGGGAAGAATGGGTCATTGAAGTTGGCATTGGATATTATATTTAAATTTGAAGATTTCAACTAGGACTACTTCAGAGTGCATATGAATATAGCAATAGGGAGGACGTCATTCCAATTCACAATTATTTGAGTAAACTGTAAAATCTTTTGTCAATAATCCGAGTGTGAATCCATTTTTCAGGTCTAATTCAACTTTTCCCGGTTAATTAATTTATTGTTTCTTTGTCTCTCGCGGATCTTGGCTAGAGACGAAGAGACAGCTTATATCCAAGTATAAATAGGGGTTGGGGCCTTCAGCAATTTCATCAAATTAAAACCAAAGCAAGTGCAAAATGGCTAAGTCAGTTGCTAGCATTACAACAGCATTCGCTCTTATTTTTGCGTTCTTCATACTCTTTGCTTCCTTCGGTGAGTGACTTGATGTTAACCAGTACTTAATAGTTTTTCATCAATGAAAATTTGATTTTCAGTTGTGCCTATGATATTAAGTTGTTCATTTTCAAAAAGACATGAGCCTAACTCATACTCAAAAAGTTAGTTTATAGTTGACGTTTTCTTGAATAACTGCTCTTAAGCGATGAGGGCATACTTGCGCATGAGTCTGACACTAAATACCATTCATAAGCCCACGTGCCTAACTAATATTAGCTAACTGAGTGCATTAAATAGGCTGTGTATATGTTACAGAAATGCCAGAGGGGAAGCAAAATCATATATATGTTTCAGATGTATGCATATTAAGCTTTCATAACAATTTTTTTTATTTCAGATTTTAGTGTTTGTGTGTGTTTGTATACTGGTATATTGTAATATAAAGCCCTCTTCCATTCATGTAAGCAGAGTTTAAAGCTCAGACTTCTTGTTTCAACCTAAGAGATCATTTTACCACCTGAATTTGTTGGCACCCATGAGCTTTGATAATAACTTATATATCTAAGTGCACGTTAATGATTTTGTATGCTTGTTACAGAAGTGCCAATGGCGGAAGCAAAAGTGTGCCAGCGGCGTAGCAAGACATGGTCGGGGCCGTGTCTCAACACGGGGAAATGTAGCATGCAGTGCAAGAAGCAGGAGTATGCAAGGTACGGGGCTTGCCACAGACATGGAACTGGTTTTGCGTGCTTCTGTTACTTCAAGTGCTAGTTGCTTATCAATGAAAGAAATTATATCCATCGTTAGCAGCGAAAGCTAGCTGTGGCTACCTTAATTAATTTGCTGTCGTTCGTGTGATGTGTCTCGTTTCAGTCGTCTTGTGTTTAGAACAATAACATGCTACGTACGGTTAGCCATACGTAGCTTCTGAATAACAAGCTATACCGTACGTAGCTTCTGAATAATAAGGTATACCGTACGTAGCTTCTGAATAAGGAACGAGTCTATGTTTGTTGGGTCTTTGTTATATTGCTTGTTTATGTTATTCTAATATAATGAGCAACACTCTACAAATCTAATTATAAGTTATTACTCCATCTCTTCACGCTATTTTTATTATTATGATACGCAAGCATCAGGAATGAACATTCATGTACTATTATGAAAATTATTTATTCCATATAAGTATTCATTATGTTCTTAATTAGTTAAATGTGTATGAAACATAACCACCTTGAGACTTAATAATATAAAATAACAAAATTGGATATAGTTGCTAGTGAAATATAATTAACATTCATTTTCTCTCACCTGCAAATGACTTGGTCACATTAGAATTAATTAATTATATCGCCATCAATGAGTACTCAATGAGCCCTAAGGGCTTGAACGAGTGGTTTTTACGCAAATTTCTTTGGCCGACCACTTGAGTCTGGATTTTGAGAAATGTAACGGTTAAGAAATCAATTTGGGTTTTGCGTTCTCCCCTTCTTTTTTTGGTTGGGGGGAGGGGGGGAGTGCTTATTTGAAACAAAACTTAATTTTATTTATAAAAATTACCTGAAGCACTATCACTTGACCAAAAAGAATCGTATAACAAGCTAATATATATTTTTTACATGTTTCTCTTTTTTTGAAACACTAAAAGAAAATATAATTTGTAAATATGAGATTATTGAAAAGAACGTCTTTTATTCATTTAAAAATCTTACATTTGTTATTGTCTATGGGACAATTATGACTAATGAGAAAAATATGAATAAGGGATATCCAACAAATCTATTTTCACTTCATGCGAGTGCAGTAATAATCTTGTGATGAATTAGAGCCTGTACCTGCTTAATTCAGAGAGAGTTTTGGGTGGTGATGACGATATTACATGGTATACATATACATACGCATTGGAGAACCAAGATTTTGTATCTCAATTAATCATTGGTGCTTGGCATATTAATTTTGTACCAATAATTAATAAAGTCAATCGTCACTTAACACATGATGATAAATTATTTGTGTAGGATCGAATTTTTTTCCCCTTCCATTATATTCTAGATATAATTAAGTTATTGGTCTGGCCCCGATGAAGTTTCGTTGTACCATTGCCGATGTAACTCTATGTACCCACACCCAACAGTATTAAAGTTTAGGATTATTGTAGCAGTGATGTTATTTTATCACTTGATATGCAAACTAGATATATATTGAACTAAGTTCGAGATTAAAATAAATATAGAAGCGGAACAGCGTTTGCGCAAGGTGACCCCTGACTTTTTGAAAAAATTTCAAAAGTAATGCAACCTATAGCAAAGGCTTTCAAGGCAACCCTAACTTATCTTTGAAATTTTAAAAGTTAAAAAAAACCAAAAAAAAAAATCACCCGGCTAACTTTTTGAAAATTTTTAGAAAGTAACGTAAAAGAAAAAGATTTGAAAATAATTATAAAATTATAAAATTTAGCTATTTTTAAATTTTACATTTTTACCTCATTACTTTGTAAATATTTTATTTTGGCCTCACAACCTTGTTTGCCACATCGGCTGAAAATACTTATTAGGCTAAGAATAAACCTCGGACAACTATCATGAGCTATTTTTTTTTTTTATCTTAACCACGAGGTATCCTGAGAAGGGCCCCAACTGTAGGAGGCACCTTTAAACCTGTACCATAACCCAGACTAGAAGTCCCCGCTCGAACCGGAAGGCAGAGGTTCTCCCAATAAAGACGACTTCCCTGCGACTCGAACTGGGGAGCAAGCCCAGTCAAGCCACTTAAGGAGACTCCATTACCAGTGAAGCCAACACTTTGTTGGTTATGATGAGCTATCTTTTGAATCTGGATTAGAACCACCATCAAGAGTTTGATTTATTTGTCTTTGTTGGTATTGATATATTTGTTGTTTACATATTCCCAACGTGGGAGATGGTTACCGAATAGCCAACCATATTGTGCACGTATAGGAAGTTTAAAATCATATGTTTATTTAAAAATTAATGCATTTTGTAAATTCGATACATGTACGTGTTTATCATAACAAACTTTTAAATTTAACAAACGGCGTTAATTTCAAAACATAAACATGGGAGACAAAGTGAATATATATGGGCATATTTCCTTGGAATCAATGAAAAAAAACATGAGGACAAGAACTAATACAAAACTACAATTAAACCTTGTGCTTTATCGATACATTAAAAAACTAGTAAGGTCTAAAAATTTCATCGAAACTTTCTCAAAAAGGGAAGTGATAGCTTACATTGCAAGTGTATAAATTGCGGCTAGGGTCACTTACCATTTTCATGAAATAATAAACCAGTTCAGCAAGTGCAACAAATAAAAATTAAAATGGCTAAATCTGTTTCTGGCTTTACAATGACTTTTGCTCTTCTTTTTGCATTCTTCATCATCTTCGCTTCGTTCGGTGAGTGACATTGATGTGTACTTCATGATGATAAGTTTGTGCAAGCACGCATGCATTATAAAATTTAATTAACTAGAAATTAATCATTTTGTGTAAGTGTTGTGTATTACAGAAATGGCGAAGCCGGCAGAGGCTGCACTATGCGAGCGGCGTAGTAAGACTTGGACTGGCCCGTGCTTCGTAACAGAAGACTGTGATAAACAGTGCCGAGAACGCGAGGGTGCAAGTAGCGGTGCTTGCCACAGAGATGGTCTTGGTTTTGCCTGCTTCTGCAGCTATTTCACGAAATAATATTTAAAATAATAAGTAACCTTACTGTTGGTTATATGTGGCTATTTTCATGAAAATAATCAATGTTTGTTGTGCTTTTTATTTTTTATATATATAAATGTATACCTTGAACTATGACTGAATATTGTTTGGTTTAATGTTTCACTTTACTTGTTCCTACTGTTACAATTTTATATGTGAGTTTAAGATTGTTGTATGTTCATTTGGTCATTCAACCTAATTATAGGTAGGAATGCAATTTAAAATAGCGTATTTGCGTATGAGTTCGAGCCACATAATGATATCCACCATTTACCCTCCATTAACTTTTTTTTTCCAATTAATACTTTTATCCATCCTATAACTATACGAGTAATATCAAATCTGCTAATTAGATACTCCTTAATCAATGTAATGAATTTTGCAAGTAATCACCTCCAGGATCTAGCCAACGACTTTTTAAGAAGTCTTATTTAATTGATGTTAAAATATTTAAAAATTATTTTAATTTTTACCCACATCTCTACCTTTTAAAAAACATCGTTGCTAATCCAGTCATGTCCCCGCTCCATGATCCTACTAGTATTTTATCTTCGAACTTCTAATTTAAATATCTAATATTTATTGGAAGACTTTCCTACCCATCTGAATTGTTATCTTTAAAATCGTACTTTGTTACTATTATCCAGAAATAAAAGAATAATACTTGAGTAGGCGGAATTAATTATTTGAACCCATAAAATTACTCATTAGACTCATTTTTTATTTAAGTTTTAAAAGTTTTATTACTAGAATGTCCATAGCCTAAATCTCTATTATAGATAGGACAATATTGGCACTTGAGTAGGCGGAATTAATTATTTGAACCCATAAAATTACTCATTAGGCTCATTTTTATTTATGTTTTTAAACTTTTATTACTAAAATGTCCATAGCCTAAATTTCTATTATAGATAGGACAATATTGGCAGACAAAAGATGGGATAGAATTAAGAGTGGATGGAGGGTTGAAAAAGAAATAATGAGAGAAATCTTTAATAAGAGTATTTTAGTAAACATGTTTATTGAGTATTTTAATATGTTCAAATAATCATACTGTATTTGATTCCAAAAAAACTACTATCCATAGTCAAAGAAGAAAAGTCCAATACCTTTAAACCCAAAAAAATATTAATTTCAAACAATGTTTTTGTCCTCTATCAACATGTGTACCATATACATTGATGAACTTTTCATCGCGATTCTTATCTTATTAACATCCGATGAGCATAAAAAAATCATAAATATTCTATTTGATTAGGCATCAACATTGTCGTAATTGATAAGTCAACGAATCCAAACATACCAAATCAACCAGAAACTCATGTGGCAACATGTTTAGCTATTGACAAGACGGTCATGGCCAAAGATCACTACCCAAGATATTCAACAATTCTAAATCAAAGTGATTGAGTCTTTCCATATGTAAATATCTCTACAATTAAGGCATACAATTTAGTTGCCTTTTACAATATATCATATGCATGTATAAATACCTTACGTATTATTAAAAAAAAATCATCCAATGAATATAATTCAAAATCATGAGTTTCTTCAGTAATCACTAATCAGTTGCTATATTTTATTTATCTATGTTAGTAATCACCTAATAAAACAAGGCTTTTAGACGAGAGTTCTTACCTTACACGTACAAGAATTTGAAGGTCATAGTTCACAAATTTCCCCCACATAAATGAATTTGGCCCCCACAGCATAAGAGATCAAATAAGTTGTTGAGGATACATCCCTTTAATAAGATTATGATGACTATGTTGTGCGTTATTTAGCTGATTCAGGGTATCCATCATACTCATATAGAGTTGTTTCATATTATTTCTAATCTCTAACACTTATCTGTATCAAAGTAAGATTTTTGAATCTGTTATGTCCCAAGAATTTGTAATCAAGAAATGCTTTGGCTTATTTTCATTTTTGTTGTCATGGTTTTTATGTAGGTTTGGAGGAATTTTCTCCTCAGTTGCCTTGTTATCTTTAAGATTTTTTGTCAGAAATAAATAAGAATTTCATAAAAAAAGGGATCACTTTATGATCCTAAATATTAATTCTTCTTTATTAAGACTAATATGAGCCAAAATCATTTTCATCATTGAATTTAAAAATAGTACGTATCATCGACATTATAGTATTAAAAATATGGAAGAAATCCCCTATTTAGTATGATTGTTTAAGTTCTTTCTATCTTCTCAATATTCTGGTATAAATTGACCTTGTGCTAAATTGAATAATAACAAGAATGAATTTATTCTGGTATAAATTGATCTTGAGCTAAATTGAATGATAACAAGAATGAATTTATCTTTTCTATATCGTCTGTAAAAGTTTACATAAAACTGATAAAAGTAATACTATGAATAAAACGTTTTATTTTCTGTTTATAAGCAATAGAAAATGATACTTGCCTCATCATTTTGCTACATAGATGAAGTGCTGTATGTCGTAAATCATCGATATCGTCTGTAAAAGTTTACATAAAACTGATAAAAGTAATACTATGAATAAAACGTTTAATTTTCTGTTTATAAGCAATAGAAAATGATACTTGCATCATCATTTCGCTATGTAGATGAAGTGCTGTATGTCGTAAATCGGATTGATAAGGACAATTAACCATACAATATATAGAATATACAGAATTCGATAGGGTTTAACATGGTTATAGGGAAGAATGGGTCATTGAGGTTGGGCATTAGAAATAATATTTAAATTTCAAGATTTCAATTAAGACTACTTCAGAGTGCATATGAAATAATGAAATTTAGCACTTGGCAGGACACTATTTCAATTCACAATTATTTGAATAAACTGTAAAATCTTTTGTCAATGACAAGGTTAGGGAAGAGTGGGTCATTGAAGTTGGAATTGGATATTATATTTAAATTTGAAGATTTCAACTAAGACTACTTCAGAGTGCATACGAATATAGCAATTGGGAGGACGTCATTCCAATTCACAATTATTTGAATAACCTGTAAAATCTTTTGTCAATAATCCGAGTGTGAATCCATTTTTTAGTGTCTAATTCAAATTTCCCGGGTTAATTAATTTATTGTTTCTTTGTCTCTCGCGGATCTTGACTAGACACGAAGAGACAGCTTATATCCAAGTATAAATAGGGGTTGGGGCCTTCAGCAATTTCATCAAATTAAAACCAAAGCAAGTGCAAAAATGGCTAAGTCAGTCGCTAGCATTACTACAGCTGTTGCTCTTATTTTTGCGTTCTTCATACTCTTTGCTTCCTTCGGTGAGTGACTTGATGTTAACCAGTACTTAATAGTTTTTCATCAATCAAAATTTGATATTAAGTTGTGCCTATGATGTTAAGTTGTGCATTTAAAAAAGATATGAGCCCAACTCGTACTCAAAAGTTAGTTTATAGTTGAAGTTTTCTAAAATAACTGCTCTTAAGCGATGTGGGTATACTTGTGCACTAAATACCATTTAAAAGCCCACACGTGCCTAACTGATATTAGCTAACAGGGTACATTAAATATGTTGTGTATATGTTACAGAAATGCCAGTGGCAGAAGCAAAACAATGTTCGCAACGCGCCCAGAAATGGACTGGTCCCTGTATCAGGACAGGAAGCTGTAGGAATCATTGCCGCGAGAGGGAGGGTGCAGTTGACGGGGCTTGCCACTACGACTTCCCCGGATTTGCATGCTTCTGCTACTACAATTGCTAATTAAATCACTTACAACATATGAATAAAGCTGCTTTTGCTGCTACATATGTACTGTGTGCATGTGTGTTTGTTTCACTCGTCTTGTGTTTTGAAAAACGTCGAGCTACCGTTAGCCATCGATAGCTAATTGTAGCTGCCATATAATTAAATAATCATCAGGTGTTCTTCTTTGGGTTGTTATTGTATTGCGATATATTGTGATTGTAATTATGTAAGATAATATATATATAAAAGCGTTATATATTAAATGTTTAAGAGTAAGTTTTTTGCTTTTTTGCATTTTTGTTTTGGTTTAATGTCTTTTCTAAGGGGGAAAAACTTATTTAATCACTATATTTTAAGATTAATACCTATCTAGTTCCTGTAATTCTAAAAATATGTTAAAATATCATTACCGTTAAATTATTGACACTTATGCTATTATATTTTATTCCTTTAATTTTGGCTTACTTTTATAATATTTCTCTTTTATAATAATATTTTTGACATTTGTTAAAAAATTAAATTATCAATTTAATCCAAAAATAAAATAAAATAAAATAAAATAAAAAATATATTAATTTTTGTAGAGGCTCACATATGCCAAAAAATTTAATATTGGAAAAAAAATTAAATTGGCATTTTTTTGGACATTAATAAAAAAATCAATATATTAGCTCCTTAGTAGGGTGTTTCACAAAAATAAATATATTTTCTCATTGTTTTGATTTTATTTTTTGAAATTAAATTGGTAATTTAATTTTTTTATTAATGTTCAAAAAAATAAATATTATCATAGGCTTCGTTTAGTACAACTTTTCAAGTAAAGCTTATTTAAGTAGAGCTTTTATTAAAAAAAATTAGTTATTTGGTTGCCAATAAGAGTTTTTATTAAAAATTTATGAACTTACTTTAATAGGTAAATTTTTTAAAGTTATGTTATAAAAAGAATAAAATAAGATTGTCAAATAAGTAAAGGATATTTTAGATATTTTAACATTAAAAAAAGATTTCCAACTTATACTCCTAAAAGCCTAAAATTTAAATTTTTACGAATAGAGGCAAAATGGCTTGTTTAAGCTTTAAAAGCTGTATTAGAAAAACAACCAATAACAATAAAAATTATTATAAAAACTTATTGGATTAAATAAGCACTTATGACCATTAAATAAGTCTTACCAAACATGCACTTAAGAGGGCAATATGGTAAAAGTAAGCCAAATGAACAAAAAGGTAATGGTAAGAATGTTTTGAGATATTTTTAAAAATATATAAACTAAATGTAGACTAACCTCAAAATATAGGAACTAAATTATCTTTTACCCTTTTCTAAGGAGTAAAGCTCACTAATTGTCCATGTTAAATAAGGTGTTTGACACTTTCGTCTTATGGGTTTTGGGTTTTACCATTTATAGGGTGAAGCTAGAAAATTAACTCGGTTTAAACTAATGTAATATTTCGTTGAAAGAATATTTTTAAGGACTGTTATGAATGTTGTTTATTTTATTAAAAAAATTGTTAAGGACCGATATAAAAAATATTTATTTTTTTAGTGATTATAAAAAATATCATAAAAGTTACTAGGGCTAAATGAAATCTTCTAAGGACTACCCTTCTTTGCCCTTCCCATATGACCACTCACCCTTTTACAGTATATTTCATAATATCTCATTACGCTTTAATAAAAAATATTTTCATTTTGATAAGACTAGTATTATTTCTGTAAAAATTTTGACATTAATGATGTAATTAACAAAGTATTATTATAAAAAATTGTATAGTTGAATTGTAAGCCCAACAAAACTATTAGGGGAAATTATCATTCTCCTATTAACTATTGAACTACAATTGTGAATTTGTATGACATGAGGTTGACATGTGCAAATTATGTATCCATGCAATATGTTAGTGGGTGGCAAGGCGGCGTTGATGACGAGCAGAGACTTAGTCACATTTGTTGAGATAGTCAAGTTGGTAGACGTAGTCAATTTAGTTAGGTAGTTGGATGAATAAGCTGCTTAAGTTAAGGACAAGCGGTAGCATCGTAGCATTTTTTTCCCTATCATTTTTCTTTGTTGTTGTAGTTGTTTTGCTACATTATTTGTCAAGTTTGTAAGGCTATAAATGGCCAATAGCATCTGGGTAATGGTATGTTGGATCATAAACTTGATCCAAGATGAATAAATTCAAGCCCAACTCATGGAAGATTCCATGAGTAGGTATGGTTGGTGAGGTTTGAATTATTTGTGTTAGGTGTAGTAGGTGTAGTTGGTGAAATAGGTGAGTGGTATGTTTTAATGGATGGTGAGGATTTGTGTATTAGTTGAATAAATGAATGGTTGTGATTAATTTGTTTCATGTATAAATACCCCCCTCTCCCCTTTGGTTTAATCATCAAGTGGAGTAGCAAAATTTCTAAGGTGTAGAGAGTGAAAAAAATAAGAGTTGTAATTGGTGAGGAGTATTGTTGAAGAAATAAAATAGTGTGTGTTTTGTGTGTTTTATTTGTTAGATCTCCAACAAAGTGGTATCAGAGCTAGTGCTTGATGCTATATATAGTCATATAGCATATCAAATCGAAGATCTCGACGATAGAAACGTGAAGCCGCAAAAATCATCTCGATCCGAGACCGGACGCGCCCACACTTGCTGCCGGAAATTTTCTGTCCTGAAGCTGAGTCAACTCACCGAGTTGAACCAAGCCGAGCCGAGCTAAACCGAATCAAGTCGAACCGAGCCAACTCGAGCTGAACCAATCCGGACTGAACCAAGACTACCAAGCCGACGTTGACCGTTGACCACGTTGACCGTTGACCGAAAGTTGATTGGAGTCCTTCCTAAGGTTTTTTGGCGTGCCGGATCCATCTGTGCGTTCAGAATCTCCAAATTCTCACTCAAATTGTGAGTTTTGGCAAACGGTGGTATAATGTCATTTCAAGTTCCACAATTAAAGGGAAGTAAGTTTGACAATTGGAGTATTAAAATGAAGGCTCTATTGGGCGCACATGACGTATGAGATGTCGTGGAAAAAGACTTTATTGTGCCAGAAAATGAAGCCACTTTAACTGCGGCGCAGAAGGATAATTTAAAAGACTTGAAGAAGAAAGAAAATAAAGCAAAGTATCTCATTTTTCAATCATTAGATGAAGATGTTTTTGAAAGGATTACTGGTACAACCTCCTCAAAAGAAGCATGGGAGAAACTAGAGATCTCTTACAAAGGAGCGGAGCAAGTAAAAAAGGTTCGTCTCCAAACATTACGAGGAGAATTTGAATCCTTACACATGAAGGTATCAAAGTCAATTTCTGACTACTTTACTCGGGTTGTGACCGTTTCCAATGAGTTAAAAATAAATGGCGATGAGTTAAAAGAGGTAAGGATCATTGAAAAGATACTTCGATCAGTAGACTCAAAGTTTGACCATATTGTTGTGATACTTGAAGAAACAAGAGATCTGGAGGATATGACGATCGAGCAACTTCAAGGAAGGTTACAAGCCTATGAAGAAAAACAAAAAAATAAGCAAGGAATCGAAGAACAACTTCTCAAGATGGAAGTCAATCCAAAGAAAAGAGAAGAAAGCTCCGACAATGAGAGAAGACACTATGTCCGAGGTAGAGGTCGTGGTCATGGACGAGGTTGGAATTTCAACAACCACAACAACAACACCAATTATGCAAAAGGAGAAAACCCAACTAGAGGACAAGGTAGAGGCAATCCAAGATCGAGGTATGACAAATCCCAAGTATAGTACTATAATTGTCAAAAGTTTGGGCATTATGCTTCAGAATGCAGAGCTCCAAGCAATAGAATTGAGGAGAGAGTGAACTATACTGAAGAAAAAAATAGTGAAGATGGCACACTTTTACTGGCACGCAATGACACAAGTGGAGGTCAAGAAAATACATGGTATCTTGACACAGGTGCTAGCAATCATATGAGTGGAAACAGAAGCATGTTCGTGCAACTAAGTGAATCTGTGAATGGCAGTGTCGCTTTTGGAGATGATTCAAAAGTACCAGTGAAGGGTAGAGGTAACATTCTTTTTCGTGCAAAAGATGGTAGCCACCAAATAATTTCGAATGTCTACTATGTGCCCAATATGAAAAGCAACATCCTTAGTTTGGGTCAACTTTTAGAAAAAGGCTATGATATTCACTTAAAAGATTATAGTCTTTTCTTAAGAGATGACAAAGGAAATCTAATTACAAAGGTGAAAATGTCGAAAAATAGAATGTTTCCTTTAAATATTCAAAATAATGTTGCAAAATGTCTCAAAGCCTGTCACAACGATCCAATCTGGATTTGGCATCTTCAATATGAGCATCTCAACTTTGGAGGATTGGAGCTACTATTCAAGAAGAACATAGTGAAAGGTTTATCATACATCAATCACCCTGATCAACTTTGTGAAGGATGTTTGGCAAGCAGTTCAGAAAGAGCTTTCCAAATGAGTCAAACTCAAGAGCTCAGAAGCCACTCGAGCTCATTCATATTGATGTGTGCGGTCCATTCAAACCAAACTCCCTTGGTAAAAGCAACTACTTCCTTCTCTTCATAGATGATTTTTAAAGAAAAACTTGGGTGTATTTTTTGAAGCAAAAATCAGAAGTTTTTGAAGCTTTCAAGAAGTTTAAAGCTGCAGTGGAAAAAGAAAGTAGATACCAGATTAAAGCCATGAGATCTAATCAAGGTGGAGAGTTCACTTCCAAAGAATTTTTAGAGTTTTGTGAAGCAAATAGAATTCGACGCCCTTTGATAGTTCCAAGATCCCCCCAACAAAATGGTGTTGCAGAAAGGAAGAACAGAACCATCCTCGACATGGCAAGAAGCATGCTTAAGAGTAAGAGGCTACTTAAAGAATTTTGGGCTGAAGCTGTTGCATGTGCAGTCTACTTATCCAATTGATCTCCAACAAGAAGCGTGTGGGCCAAGACGCCATAAGAAGCTTGGAGTGGAAGAAAACCCGGCATCACCCATCTAAGAGTTTTCGGAAGCATTGCCCATGTACATGTACCAGACGAATGTAGAGCCAAGCTGGATGACAAAAGTGAGAAGTTCATCTTCATCGGCTACGACAACAACTCCAAAGGATACAAGCTTTACAATCCAAACAACGGGAAGATCGTGATCAGTCGAGATGTAGTTTTTGATGAAGAAGGAGAATGTGATTTTGGCTTTGGTGTGGATGACTTTAACTTCTTTCCCATTGAAGAAGATAATCACACACAGATAAAACAAGTAGAAGAACAACAAGAGCCAGCTACTTCACTTATCTCACCAGCATCAAACACATATGGAGATTCACCGCCATCTTTCTTAAATGAAAGAATTGAAGAACGTACAAGAAGTCTTCAAGATCTCTATGAGGTAACTGAGAAACATGATAATCTCAATCTCTTTTACCTCTTTGCTGATTGTGAGCCAATCAACTTCCAAGAAGCTGCACTAGATGAGAAGTGGAGAATTGCAATGGATGAAGAAATCAAAGCCATTGTGAAGAATGATATTTGGGAGCTTACTACTCTTCCCAAAGGGCATAAAGCGATCGGTGTCAAATGGGTGTACAAAACAAAAAGAAATGCGAAGGGAGAAATTGAAAGGCACAAGGCGAGGTTAGTTGCAAAAGTCTATAGTCAAAAGGCTGGCATAGACTACAACGAGGTATTTGCTCCTGTAACCAGACTTGAAACTATTAGACTTATTATTTCTTTGGCTGCTCAGAACAAATGGAAGATTTTTCAAATAGATGTGAAGCCTGCTTTCTTGAATGGATTCTTTGAAGAAGAAGTTTACATCGAACAACCATTGGGTTATGTGGTGAAAAAACATGAAGACAAAGTTTTAAGATTGAAGAAAGCTCTTTACGGGTTAAAGCAAGCACCAAGGGCATGGAATAGCAGAATTGACAAGTATTTTTATGAGAAAGGCTTTACCAAATGCCCATACGAACATGCTCTCTATGTCAAAGAAAAGGATGGAGATATTTTGATTGTGTGCCTGTATGTGGACGATCTCATTTTCACTGGAAGTAATCCAAGCTTGTTTGAAGAGTTCAAGAGAGTGATGATCAAAGACTTCGAGATGACTGACATCGGACTGATGGCATATTACCTCGGCATTGAAGTCAAGCAAAAGGAAGAAGGCATATTTATCTCCCAAGAAAGCTATGCAAAAGAGATTCTCAAAAGGTTCAAGATGAATGATTGCAAGCCTATAAGCACACCAGTGGAATGCGGAGTCAAGTTATCCAAATATGATGAAGGCGAAGATATAGATCCAACATTCTTTAAAAGTTTGGTTGGAAGCCTACGTTATTTAACATGCACGAGACCATATATCCTTTATGTTGTTGGACTTATGAGTCGATACATGGAGAATCCAAAGACCACTCATTTTAAAGCTGCAAAAAGAATCCTTTGCTACATCAAAGGTACAATTAATTTCAGCTTGTTATAGTCATTTTCTAATGACTACAAGCTTGTTGGATATAGTGATAGTGATTGGGGTGGAGATGTAGATGATCGGAAAAGCACCACAGAATTTGTGTTCTTCATGGGAGATACTGTTTTCACATGGATGTCAAAGAAGCAACTAATTGTCACGCTATCCACTTGTGAAGCTGAGTATGTAGCTGCCACATCAAGTGTTTGTCATGCAATTTGGCTCAGAAATTTGCCGAAGGAGTTAAGTTTGCCACAAGAAGAGCCAAGCGAGTTTTGTGCTGATAACAAATCAGCAATTGCCCTATCCAAGAATCCAGTCTTTCATGATCGAAGCAAACACATAGACACTCGCTATCATTTCATAAGAGAGTGTATTATAAGAAAAGAAGTGCAAATCAAGTATGTAAAATCACAAGATCAAGCAGCTGATATCTTCACTAAGCCACTCAAGCAAGAAGACTTCGTAAAATTAAGAAGTTTGCTTGGTGTCACAGGATCAAGTTTAAGGGGGGGTGTTGGATAATAAACTTGATCCAAGATGAATAAATTCAAGCCCAACTCATGGAAGATTCCATGAGTAGGTATGGTTGGTGAAGTAGGTGAGTGGTAGGTTTTAGTGGATGGTGAGGATTTGTGTATTAGTTGAATAAATGAATGGTTGTGATCAATTTGTTTCATGTATAAATACCCCCCTCTCCCCTTTGGTTTAATCATCAAGTGGAGTAGCAAAATCTCTAAGGTGTAGAGAGTGAAAAAAATAAGAGTTATAATTGGTGAGGAGTGTTGATGAAGAAATAAAATAGTGTGTGTTTTGTGTGTTTTATTTGTTAATTCTCCAACATGGTAGACAGATTTCAGCAAAAAAATTCTCCCTCCCTTTTTTTCCTTAACTTCTTCGACTTCTACTTCTTCTTTTCTAAGTTCACTCTTATCAGATGTTATCACAGACATAGCCATTGTCTAGAGCTATGTGAATGAAAAATGGCATGAAAACCTGATATAGAACGAACAACAAGAAGTAAATACATAAGACAAATTTTTAGGTGATACCGACGTCATCTCATTAGCACACTATATCAAGTTTACGATATACATAAAGAACTTATTACTAAATTGAAAATCATCACAAATTAAAGCATTTGTATATGCGTGGAATTCCATTAACTATTTTTATGGAGATACTTAATAAATATTACATACTGAAATGATTTTTGAAAAAGTAGTCTGTCTTTATAAAGATAACAATCTGAAGGGGTCCTTAATTAACTAATCTCTATAATAACTCGTAAGAAAACAGATACCTTTAATGCGTTTTTCTTCCTGCCATTTAACGTCGACTGATAGAAAAATACTGTCAGAGGTTGAACCTGTTGAAGTAGGAACAATGTAGTAAGGCTCAATTATCTCCTCATAAATATGCTGAACATTTCCGGTACTTTTTTGCGATTCTTGATGAATTGCTTCCAATTCCATTGCGACTTCTTTCATATAGGTCTCTTCTTACCATTCAAGTTTAAGCATCTCTTTGCAAGATTAGCAACCACCATCATCTTTTCTTTCTTGCCCACCTTTATTAATTGAGCATCAAGAAACTCAAACAAATGGTTCTCCTCCATAGATAGAATGAAAAATGCCGTTAAACCTGTAGCTTCTTCTGACCCTGTTGAGAATATCGACTTTCGTCCAATTAGAAGCTCGACAAGAACAACTCCAAAGCTATAGACATCGGTTTTATTAGTGAATTGACTTGAACGAAAGTACTCAAGATCCAAATACCCGAATGTCCCTAGTACTTTTGTGGTCACATGAGTTTGATCGATGTCCATGCACTTTGAATCCCCAAAATCTGCTATTTTTGCTCTAAACTTCTCGTCTAAGAGTATATTTGTGGACTTAATATCTCGATGGTAAATGGGTATGGCAGCTGCTAAGTGCAAGTAAGAGAGAGCTCTTGCAGCTTCTGTTGCGATTCTCAAATGCATTGCCCATGTGAGTGGAAAATCTTCGTTTTGTTCATGAAGATAATCGGAAAGGGTTCCATTAGGCATATATTCATAAACTAACAATGGAATCTCAGTCTCCTAGCAACATCCCGAAAGCTTAACCACATTTCTATGGTTGATTTGCGAAAGAATCCCAGCCTCGTTAACGAATTCATCAAGCTTCCATTCATCAACTACTTCGGATTTTTTCCACTGCAACGATTCTGCCATCTGCCAGCATTCCTTTGTAAATGGTACCTTGCCCTCCTTGACCAAGTACTCTGTTCACATTAAAATGATCAGTAGCTTCGTCTAATTCCTTTGCCGTGAATAATTTGCACCTATCAACAATACCTTCAGGAGAAGCTGGTTGTTGTTGCAAGAGTATACCACCGTTCCTTTTGAAGAACTTTTCTTTGAGTTTGATGTCGTTTCTTTTCTTTATCCGAACGCGTAGCCGTCATGCACCTACTATTAGGAAAAATCCTAAAAGGCCTAATCCAATACTTGTATCGTTTAATTTAAAAAAGAGTAATGATACAGCCACAAACTCTTGTACAAATTTATTTTGTACAAACTGATGTGGCATGATAAGATTGGGTGAATGAAAAAATAAAATAATAAAAATAAATCATGTGGGCCAAGTGATATTTAATTCAACCAATCTTATTATGCCACATCAATTTGTACAAAATAAATTTATACAAGAATTTGTGATTGTATCATTACTCTTTAAAAAATTATAAATTAAATATCTTTTTTCTGATCACTTTGAAGTAATTACCATCAAAATCTATGTAAAAAGTTGATAGGAATCAAACGAAGATCCTTCCCAGCAACACCATCATGACACATTGAAGTGATATGACATAATTATGTGTAGTGGTGGACTTAGAATTTTTTGTTGGATAGGGCCATAACGAAGAAACAATAAATTTGATTAGATTGCAAAATAAATCTATAAAATTGAAGAGGCCATAACGAAGAAACAATAAATTTGACTAGGTTACAAAATAAATCTATAAAATAGGATAGGGCCATAACGAAGAAACAATAAATTTGACTAGGTTACAAAATAAATCTATAAAATAGGATAGGGCCATAACGAAGAAACAATAAATTTGACTAGGTTACAAAATAAATCTATAAAATTGAAGAGGCCAGTGGGCTGTACTGAATAATCAATCCACAACGTTTCATAGGCTATAACAAATTTATAAAAACTGAGGGGATCTAACTAAAATTCATATAAAATGAGTAAATTTTCAATTCAATTTTTTTTTCTTGGATTTTACAAGTACTTCCGTCCCTGCAATATGGGAAGAATTAGGTCAATATATCATCGTAGATGGAAGGTCAATTTCCAAAAGTAATATCAGTCATCCCTAAACTTGGCTATGTTTTAGATATACCCACTTTTACATTCATTACCGTGGATTGAGTTATCAGAAAATTAAGCTCCGAAGTCCCAAGCAAACATTAAACCTTGTTCTTTAGTACAAGTGAAGTAACCAAAGATGTGATTTTATTTTTTGAGTATCAGAAAGTATTTAATAAGAATAAGGAATCGAGTACCTAGATATAGAGTTAACAAGCAATTGCCATTTAGTGAAAAAGCAAAAAATGGGTCATGATTATAGCAAAATTAAGCTTTGAACATAAATATTTTTAGACCTAAAAAGATCTACTTGTTCTTAGAGAACCCAAAGTATATAGGAAGTACAATTCTAGGGGATAGGTTTTATTTGGTAGGAATTAATTAAATGAATTTAATAGGAATTTCCCTTCTTTGTGAAAAGAAAATTATGAAGTCATTCAAATATTCTCTCATTAAGATAAAATCGACTAGACGTGTAATTAATCAAGTGGTGATATTTTTTTTTCAAATTTCAAGTAAATTAATTACATATTTGATCATATCAAATGACGAACAGCTAACGGTATTCTTAACCAATATCAATAAAAAGAATTAATTAGATGAAAAGAATTAACTAAGTGAGACGCTTGCATGAGCCATGATTATAGGAAAATCACTTTTTATTTCAGATTTTATAAGGAGACAAATGTTCAAATATAAAATGGATTAAAAATTTCTTCTGATATGCACTTTTTCTAAGTAAAAATTCACGTGGTGTTTAATGGTTAATAAATTTAAAATTTAAAGAATTGAAATCTTACCCATACATTATTAACACATGGGATAAAATCATTAAAATCTCAAGAATGCCCAAATCAAGAGAGAGTCCTAATCCATATAGGACGAGAAAAGGAAGATGATTAAGTTGGGTATTTATTTATTTATTTATTTTTAAGATAGGGGTGCTTAGAGCCTAAATATAATTCTTAATCTTTTATATTATTCAAGAGTTAACCTAAGGTGACTAGCTCAGATGATTGGTGTAGATTAAATTTTAAATAATATTTCATAGTTCAAATGCAAACTTATACTTTTTCAGGGACTGAACAAGGCTGGCTATACCACTTAATAAGTTGGTTCATAAATAAGTTAAAATTCAAAAATAAAAATAAAAATTCAGATTTCAAAACCACAAAACAATCATCCCTTATTTTAAAAAAAATAGTAATAATTAAATTAACAAATAAGAATGTAGTTTTTAAGAACATGAATTTTAGTTAAGAAGTTTACCTTGACATCCTCGGAGAAAATAAGAATTTCCTTTCTAGGCTTGATAACAATGACATTGTAAAAGACCACTGACTTTATTAGTATCACAATGAGAAGTGAATCGATATAATGGAGATTTAGTACTTGCCAATTTGCTAAAAGATGAATAGCATATCCCCACTTAAAAACAAGAGGAAACTGCTTCCAATTTTGAACATCTTTGGGCTCTTAAATTTGCTACAAATCCACTTAATTTCTACCAATAACACATATCTTCATTTCTCCTGCTGGCTGCTGCTGCGTGTTTCATTAGGCCCAGTTAAAATATTTAGAAAACTTTTGAGAGACTTTGGAACTTTGGCCTGGCAATAGCTTATGCCGCTGCAAATATCTTGATCACCATTTGTGCTCTTATAACATTGATTAGTGATTTTAGTTTCAGTGATTTGTGTTACGATAGTATTACCAAAATAATGACATTATAGCGTTAGTATTCAGTGATACTATTTATATGTCAGTAATTCGTGTCATATAGTATCACTAAAATAATGGCATTATAGTGTTAGTATTTAATGATATTATTTACATGTCAGTAATTTATGTGACTACAATTTCAGGAGCACACTAACTCAATATGTCATTTTAAATATTTGGTATCAGTATTTAGTGATATTTTGCAGCTTTTGGTTAATAATCTTTTTTTATTTTAATTATATTTTTCCTGTTTGTTTTACAACTAAAAGGAAACTCAAAATATATTAAATATACCAAATCTCCCAACACCAATTCACATTATAAACTTCCCAAAAATATCACTTAAATTATCATATTCAACTACACCAATGTTTGGGGAAAAAAAGTACCAAATTAAGTTTTCGACAAGTTTTAAATAACAGAGTACTAAATCAAGTTTCAACAAACATTAACCAACACGAATAGGCAAAAGAATGTCATGAAATATATGTGCATGGCTTCAATTTTTTTCCCGCCTAAAAGTACATAAAATCAATTACTATAACATAAAAAATAAGTATTCGATATTTGGAAGAAAAAATAATGCTAAACTACTCATATATTACCTCGCTATTATAGACTGTAATAACTTGGCAACATATGTAACCTATTGATAATGAAGTTGCGAGAGCTCTTTCCTTGAACTTTAATTTCAAAACAGCAAGTTATTCACTAGAAATCAAATTGTAAACTACTTAATTATCAAAACAACAATTAACTCATATAATTGTTTTGGACATATATATATATATATATATATATATGTCCACAATACATTTTCTATATGCCAAATACTAATTCATGCCTCTATGGCTATTCACATAATCTCTCCAACAATGTACAATATATCCATTATTATAAGTACCGTTACGTACAACATATAAAATATGATAAAAACATAACAATCAAAAAGCACACATTAGGTCTAAGGTTCAAGGTTCTTTTTAGATGATTCATTTCACAATGTATTAAAACAATATGATGCAACATTCTAAAAACTGTTTTTGATACTTACATTATTTTTAAGAATGTTCACATACATTATTTTTAAGAATGTTCACATTTGTAACGATATCTTGAATGTATTTCATGACGTAGTAACAACATTCAAAACTGCTAGGCTGTTGATAACTCTATGAAATGAGAGTTATCCTTGATAACAACAGTGACATAATGGCAAATAATGGCAAGCTTCAATCAATTCTAAGTCAAACTCCAATCAAGGACCCAACGACGACTACAAGAATGTTAAGGCTTGATTTTAGGAGTAGACAAACAGAATAATTCATGCTAATCATGATTAAGACAAACAACATAATTAATGTTGATCATGATTATTACTTTCCTTATATTAAGAATCCAATAGTGTATATAATCATCATGTAAATCACTCTCAAAAGCAAGGAAAAATACTTTCCACTTCTCTACAACTAATTTTTTTTTTATTTTCTTTATGGTATCAGAGCTTACAATGGCTTCAAGTTCAAAATCTGAACCTACCTTATCTCTTCAATCTTTTCATCAGTGTGCAAGTTTAGTTTCTATCAAGCTTACCACTGAAAATTATTTACTTTGGAGCTCTCAGATTCAGCCTCTAATATATAGTCTTGGACTAGAACACCATATCACTGATGCTGAAGCTCCATCACAGTACCTAGAGGAAGATGGGAAGAAGATTAGGAATCCTGAATTTATTGTTTGGAAAAATAATGATGGTCTCCTTGTGACATGGCTTAGGACCATGATGAGTGAGGATGTGCTGAGCATGATAATCGGCATGCAAAGTGCTCGTGAAATCTGGCTCACAATTGAAGAAATCATGTTGCCAGCCACCAAGGAGCAAGAGACTTGGCTTAAAGATAACCTTTACTCTTTGAAGAAAGGCTCAGCCAAGCTTGAAGAATTTCTCAAAAAATTAAAAAATATATGCGACAAACTTGCTGCCATCGGAAAGCCTGTCAATGATGATGATAAGATTTTTCAAATCGCTCGTGTTTTAGGACCAAAATATGCTGACTTTAAGACAGCCATGTTAACCAAGCCACCATACCCTAGTTTGAAACAATTTCTTCATGGTCTTCAGAATCATGAGCAGACAGTGGTAGCACAAAGAGATGATGAAGAAAATGTCGATTTAAATCAAGTATTTTTTTGTCAAAGAGGACGAGGCAGAAACCAGCGTGGAGGAAGACAAGGCGGACGTGGCAGAGGTCCTCAACAAAACAGTGGAAAAAGAGGCAACTATGCTCAAAACCATGGAAACCATCACAACCGACAAAACTATAGTAACAACAACGATGGCAACAATAGTCAAAATTATACCAAAGGCAACAATTCAAATCAGCAAAAGGGTGCTAAAACAGAACCCGTGATTTGCCAAATATGTCGTGAATACAACCACAGTGCTATTGTGTGTCAACGTCGCTATGACTACTTCAATGATGAGGGACCCCAAGCACTAGCTGTTGTCAACCCTGAAGACAACTCTGACCAACAATTTTATGCAGACTCTGGGGCCACATCACTCATGAAAAAACAACCCAGGTAACCTTGAGCGTATTAAAACCTATAAGGGATCTGATAAAATTCTTGTTGGTAATGGACAAGGATTACAGATTTCCCATATAGAAGATACCTCATTAAAAACTAATCATGGTAATTTAAATCTTAAGAATGTTTTAGTTGTGCCAAAATTGAAAAAGAATCTTTTATCAATTAGCCAATTTATTGATGATAATAAATGTTCTTTTATTTTTAACGCTACTGGTTTTGTTGTCAAGAACAAACAGAATCAGATCCTAGCAAAAGGGCGTAGGCAAGGGAAACTTTATGTGTTAGAAGAAGCCCATAATATGCTTTAAGTTCAATAAGAGGAAACCTTGAAGATCATAGTCTGTGGCATAAAAGGCTTGGACACGCTATTTCAGCAATCCTTTATGCCTTGAAGAAAAACGGAAACATCAACTTTCTTAGTTGGACAAAGCAACCAAATCTCTGTGTGTCTTGCCAATTAGGCAAAAATTGTAAACAAACATTTAAATTGTCTAACAATAAATCAAATTTTCCCCTGTAACGTATTCATTGTGATTTGTGGGGACCATCACCTATTGCTTCTACACAAAATTATCATTTCCATGCTCTGTTTGTTGACGAATTTACACGATTTTCTTGGCTCTTTCCACTTAAAAATAAATCTAACTTCTTTGAGTGTTTTCTGCATTTCCAAAGACAAGTTAATAATTAGTTGGAAAGAAAAATAAAATTTTTTCAATGCGATGGAGGAGGAGAATTTAATTCTAAAGTCTTTATTAATCATCTCAATTCATGTGGAATTCAAAAGCAAGTTTCATGCCCTTACACTCCTGAGCAAAATGGAGTTACAGAGAGAAAGCACAGGCACATAGTTCGAATGTCTCTCAACGACACTTCTTACACTTGGTTTTGAAGGCAGCAAAACAGATAGTTCATTATTTCATTTTCATAAAAATAACATTACAATTCTCATTTTAATTTATGTTGATGATGTCATTGTTACAGGAAATAATAGTGAAGTAATCCAAGCAATAATCAGCACCTTGAGCACCAAATTTTCATTAAAGGATTTCGGTTCTTTAAAATATTTTCTTGGCATATAAATAAATCGATTCCAAAATAGACTCTTTTTATCACAAGCCAAATATACTTGGGACCTCTTGTATAAAGCACGCATGATAACATGCTCTTCAATTCGGACGCCAATGGCTACGAAGATCACACCATTCGTTGATGATCATGACCTAGTGGATGCCACTACATATAGAGGCCTTGTAGGTAGCCTATAATATCTCACCTTTACAAGGTCGGACATTACACACGCTGTCAATCGTGTTTGTCAACACTTTCAGAACCCAACAAAAGTTGATCTTCATGTCGTTAAATGCGTACTTCGTTACTTAAAGGGAACTATAGACTTCAGCATTCAGTTTTTATCTCAAAGTTCACTAACTTTGTATGGTTTTTCTGATTTTGATTGGGCAGGTTGTTCCCTCACAAGACGAAGCACAACTAGATACTACATCTACCTTGGCAGCAATTGCATCTCTTGGAGTTCGAAGAAATAAAATATTGTCGCACGATCTAGTGCTGAAGCGGAATATAGATCAATGGCATCAACAACTGTAGAATTAACATGGATTACATTCTTAGTCAAAGACATTGGCATATCACTCTAAAGACCACCATTGCTTCTTTGTGATAATATGAGTGCATTACATATGACCCGCAATCCAGTCTTTCATGCTCGCACCAAACACATTGAGATTGATGTCCACTTCATTCGAGAACGGGTTGCCAAGAATTTGCTCCATACGAAGTATGTTCCATCCCATCTTCAAATTGCTGACATTTTCACCAAGCCACTGGCCAAAATTCCCTTCACCACATTGAGATACAAATTGGGCGTTCATAATATGCCACGTCCCAATTTGAGGGGTGCTGATAACAAAAGTGACATTATAACAAATAATGGCAAGCTCCAATCAATTCCAAGTCAAACTCCAATCAAGGACCCAACAACGACTACAAGAATGTTAAGGCTTGATTTTAAGAGTAGACAAACAGAATAATTCATGCTAATCATGATTAAGACAAACAACATAATTCATGTTGATCATGATTATTACTTTCCTTATATTAACAGTCCAATAGTGTATATAATAATCATGTAAATCACTCTCAAAAGCAATGAAAAATACTTTCCACTTCTCTACAACTATATTTTTATATTTTCTTTAATCGTGAGACTTTTAGCCTTAAATCAAGACTACTTAGAGAGTAATTGATGTGCTTTTAGTGCATTTTAATGTTAGTTTGCATTAACATCTATCTTATCTTAAGTTTGATGAAGTTTGTAGGATTTTGAATAATTATATGCCTAAAACATGTGTTTAATTGTAGGTAATTGGAAATTTGAATTTAATGGAAAGGATGTTGTTACAATGGACTTATAAAAATGACAAACAAACATAGCTACAGAAGAATTGAAGCAAGGCTGGAGCAGTGCAAATACTATAACCATTGTTGTAGCAATCCTTGACCATTGACAGAGAAAAATTCGGGCAAGATATTCAGAATATTGCGATTTGCAGTTCCTTAATCTAGAAGGTGCGCTCTTTAAAATTTCCAATTACCCTAATTTCGATTATAAAAAGATGCATACATGAAATGAAAAAGGGGAGGCCGTCAATCAAGATAAAAATAAAAAAGAAACAAAGAAGAGATAGAATTCCTGAACAAGAAATCAAGGTGGCATCAGTAGAAGAAATTGCGGAATCGATTGGAATTCGTTCTTTCTCATTCATTTCTTGTTTACTTGTTATTCATTGATTATAAAGATGTATTTGATGGCTAGAACTTGGTTGTTTATTTACCTTTCACAAATTATGAACTAAATTGATTTGTGGTTGAGTGTTAAACTAGCTTGATGGTTAATTGACTGAATATAGATGTTCCTACATGTCTGCTATAACATTTTGTTTTGATAGTATTTATTTAATGTCATTATTTTGGTCAACCACCGATTTAATGATACAAGCTAAGAAAGAGGCACAAAAAAGTCTATCTTAGTGGAACATATCATAGCAATACTTGGTCTTGGATTGAGCTTCCTGGATTGAGTTTAACTTGAATCCAAAAAGGGTCATGCTTAATCTAAAATTAGTGATGAACTAGATATAAGGATTCACCTTGTAGGGTAAAGAGAACCTAAATGTGTAATGATATATCTTATGTAGACATAATAACTGGTCATTATTAGGTTGCATAAAGATATAAGACATCCAACATGCTATCGCTGAGAATAAAGCTGGTTTCTGCCCAGTGCTGTAGCAGATACTACAGCAACTGAACTTAACACGAATAAAATCAATCAGCACCATCAAGAGAGTTTAATCACTCAACTACTCCATTCTTATTGATTTTACCTTTGTGTTTAACTTCCAAATTCTATTCATTGCCTTTTTAATTATTGTGATTTTATTCTACTAAGTTATTTGGTCATATTAGTTGCATTGATTTAATTTAGAGCATAGATTGCACTGTTGAAATTACTGTAGCAAACTTGATAGCATCAATCCCTATGGAGACGATTTTGAATATGAAATACTAACTAGGCAACCCAAGAGGGGGGTGAATTGGGATTTTAAAAATTATCCTAGGCAAACCACACAACAATTTAATCTAATGCCTTAATAAATTCGAAAACAATAAATTCAATAAAAGCACAATAATAAATGAGTAAGGAAAGAGAAAGCACACTCAAGGATTTTTACGTGGTTCGGCAATCCCCACCTACGTCCACGCCTCCAAGCACACCGGGCTTGAGGATTTCACTAAGCTAGCCTCCCAAGGCTTCAAACGCTTACAATTGACTTTCAAGGTGTCAATGGACCTTTACAACAAGAGATTATCCCCAATCTCTTAACCCAAGTGTATCCCAACACTTACAATCTTTTAACTTGATTTTACAAAAAAGATTACAAATGAATCTCTCTCACACAATGTGTTTGATCACAAGTGAAAGCTCAATGTGTGAATGAATAAGATGAATACAAAGATTTAAAGCTCAATGAAAGTTGTATTTTCAATATTTTGCTCAATGATGATCGTTGGAAATCTTTTTGTTTGAATTAGATTGAGCTTATTTATAGTTGGAGCTGAAAAACTAGCCGTTATAGACTGTCTGCTCGAAAACAGTTCGCCGTTAACCATTAACGGTTAACCGTTTGGGCTGGTCAAAGTTATCGTTGGGTAAATTTTTAAATAAACGGTTAGCCGTTTAGGCTTACCCTTTCGCAGTTAATTTCCAGAGACCTGCAAAACAAATTTGGTTTAACCGTTCTTATTAAACGGTTCAAGATTAGCAATCTGAAAATAATCGGTTAACCGTTTTCAATAAACGGTTCACCGTTATTGTCCAGAATCATCATTTTAACAATACTTTGCAGAACATGCTTTCTGAAAATTATCGGTTAGCCGTTTTAAATAAACGGTTAGCCGTTTGCTATAGTGATTGCTACAGTAACCTGCACAGTGTATTATTTTCTAAAATTACAGTTTGACTCCAAAACTTTACAAAACTTTACAAAACTATACTATAACCCAAAACGTCATGAAACTTTGCAAAAATGTCCAATTTCAGAATTTCTAAATAATGCTTTGTTAATCCCAAAACTTTCTGAAATTGTGATATAGCTAAAAATGCTATGACACTTTTTCAAATAAGTCCTTCTCCAAATTTTCAAGCAATACTTGTTTATTTCAAAGTTTTCAAAATTCTTTCAATTAAACCATAAACTTTGAAAAACAACCAATTTCATAAAATCATTTTTCCATTAAATATAAAACCTTTATATTGTAAAAATAATAATTTATTTAAAATAATATTAAATAATTTGGGCTTAAAAGATTAATCATTTTTAATCTTGCTTGTTATCATCAAAATCAATATTATGGAAACATATATGTTAACAGAATACTCATTATTTTTTTTACTTGTTGTGTATACTTGCACATTGACACCAATAGCAATCGAATAAAATTAACAAGTTTTTGACGTTGTTGCCGGGGATTGATTGTTTCTTTTTTTTTTTCAATTGTGAAATCAATTTTGACGGTGCTAATCTTTGATTTTATTTTGAATTGTCTACTTTGTTAACATATTGCTGCAGGCATATTTAATTTATTGACAAAGCTTATAGTACTTTTATTAGACAACATTATCGATTTCCTAATCTTCAAGATTAAATGTGAACTCTCTTTTACGTACATATGTGAACGAACATAAAGACAGCACAAGATTGGGACAGTACTACAAACCAAAAAAAAAAAAAAAGAACTGGGAGGTTATCGCTGGAAGTTGGGAGTTGGACTCCATAATTTCATATATAATGTTGAATCATTAGTGGTGGTGGGCACAGATTGCAGTGGGGACGAATTTTATTTACTTGAGGAACTTTTCGTTACATTTTTTTATATCTTAATTTTTAAGCAAATCTACTTATTTAATGTGATTTGCTGAACCTGGCTAACTCATTTGATGACAGAATAATTGGAAATACTATCCCATGGCCGATGTGTATATATTATAAATTTTCTACACATACTTGTTATATTTATAAATGGATTCTAAAACTTTAATTTTACTAATTTTTGCAATAATTGTTGGATAAGACAATGGTATTTTAAGACTGGTACCTAAAAGTATTTGAAATATAATAGATGCAAAAAAAATAAGAGTGCATGATATAATAATTCTAGAATACATCTGAGGTATCATGTCACTCATACAACAAGCAATAATATCATGATATGTATGTATTTATTTTGAACCACTATTATGCAAGTGGTGATTGTATTAAATTTAATTACGCATGTCATGTCATGCATGCATCAATTAATTATAATACATCTGAGTTATTCTAAAATTTCTTGGCATACAGAGTGCATGGGATGTATGCACTCAAAACTACAATTAATCCGACACGCACGCGCGCGCATATAATCTGATCCAATTATTTTGCAAAGATATTGGAAAGATAAGTCAATGAAGTCAGGCGACAAAACGCAAAAAATTATGCTCAACGTGCAATTTTTTTTTCATCCCACCTTTGAATTCATCCTCCCCTTTTTTTCCAATTTCAGTGTCCCGATTAAATTTTTTGTTGATCATATCCATGTATAAATAGGGGCCGTGGCCTAGTACCATTTTGATCATCAAAACAAATTAAATAAGCAAGTGCAGAAATGGCCAAGTTTAGTACAACTTTCGCTCTTCTTTTTGCATTCTTCATTCTCTTTGCTGCCTTTGGTAAGTAACTTAACTAATGCTAGTATGCTGCAGATTGGACAAAATTGATTCATGTATATGTTTCATATGCATGCATATTAAGCTTTCATAACAAATTTTTTCAATTTAAGATAAAATATATCCTGGTATATTGCAATTAAAGCCCTTTTCCACTCATGTGAGCAGAGTATAAACCCCAAACTTCTTGTTTCGACCTAAGAGATCATTTACCACCCGAATTTGTTGACACCCATGAGCTTCGATAATAACATATACATCTAAGTGGACGTTAATGATTTTGTATGCTTGTTACAGAAGTGCCAATGGCGGAAGCAAAAGTGTGCCAGCGGCGTAGCAAGACATGGTCGGGACCGTGTCTCAACACGGGGAAATGTAGCAGGCAGTACAAGCAGCAGGAGTATGCAAGGTACGGGGCTTGCCACAGACAAGGAACTGGTTTTGCGTGCTTCTGTTACTTCAAGTGCTAGTTGCTTATCAATGAAAGAAATTATATCCATCGTTAGCAGCGAAAGCTAGCTGTGGCTACCTTAATTAATTTGCTGTCGTTCGTGTGATGTGTCTCGTTTCAGTCGTCTTGTGTAGCCATAACTATACCGTACGTAGCTTCTGAATAAGGAACGAGTCAATGTTTGTTGGGTATTTGTTGTATTGCTTGTTTGTGTTATTCTAATATAATGAGCCACACTTTACAAATCTAATTATAAGTTATTACTCCATCTCTTCACGCTATTTATATTACTATGATACGCAAGCATCAGGAATGAACATTCATGTACTATCATGAAAATTATTTATTCCATATAAGTATTTATTATGTTCTTAATTAGTTAAATGTGTATGAAACATAACCATCTTGAGACTTAATAATATAAAATAACAAAATTGGATATAGTTGCTGGTGAAATATAATTAACATTAATTTTCTCTCACCTGCAAATGACTTGGTCACATTAGAATTAATTAATTATATCGCCATCAATGAGTACTCAATGAGCCCTAAGGGCTTGACCGAGTGGTTTTTACGCAAATTTCTTTGGCCGACCACTTGAGTCTGGATTTTGAGAAAAGTAACGGTTAAGAAATCAATCTGGATTTTGGCTTCTCCACTTCTTTTTTTGGGGGGGGGGGAGTACTTATTTGAAACAAAACTTAATTTTATTTATAAAAATTACCTGAAACACTATCACTTGACCAAAAAGAATCGTATAACAAGCTAATATATATTTTTTACATGTTTCTCTTTTTTGGAAACACTAAAAGAAAATATAATTTGTAAATATGAGATTATTGAAAAGAACTTTTTTTATTCATTTTAAAATTCTACATTTGTTATTGTCTATGGGACAATTATGACTAATGAGAAAAAATATGAATAAGGGATATCCAACAAATCTATTTTCACTTCATGCGAGTGCAGTAATAATCTTGTGATGAATTAGAGCCTATACCTGCTTATTTTGAAGAGAGTTTTGGGTGGTGATGACAACATTACATGGTATACATATACACACGCAGTGGAGAACCAAGATTTTGTATCTCAATTAATCATTGGTGCTTGGCATATTAATTTTGTACCAACACATGATGATAAATTATTTGTTTAGGATCGAATTTTTTTCCCCTCCCATTATATCCTAGATATAATTAAGTTATTGGTCTGGCCCCAATGAAGTTTCATTGTACCATTGTTGATGTATCTCTATGTACCCACACTCAACAGTATTAAAGTTTAGGATTATTGTAGCAGTGATGTTATATTATCACTTGTATGAAAATTATTTATTCCATATAAGTATTTATTATGTTCTTAATTAGTTAAATGTGTATGAAACATAACCATCTTGACACTTAATAATATAAAATAACAAAATTGGATATAGTTGCTGGTGAAATATAATTAACATTAATTTTCTCTCACCTGCAAATGACTTGGTCACATTAGAATTAATTAATTATATCGCCATCAATGAGTACTCAATGAGCCCTAAGGGCTTGACCGAGTGGTTTTTACGCAAATTTCTTTGGCCGACCACTTGAGTCTGGATTTTGAGAAAAGTAACGGTTAAGAAATCAATCTGGATTTTGGCTTCTCCACTTCTTTTTTTGGGGGGGGGGGAGTACTTATTTGAAACAAAACTTAATTTTATTTATAAAAATTACCTGAAACACTATCACTTGACCAAAAAGAATCGTATAACAAGCTAATATATATTTTTTACATGTTTCTCTTTTTTGGAAACACTAAAAGAAAATATAATTTGTAAATATGAGATTATTGAAAAGAACTTTTTTTATTCATTTTAAAATTCTACATTTGTTATTGTCTATGGGACAATTATGACTAATGAGAAAAAATATGAATAAGGGATATCCAACAAATCTATTTTCACTTCATGCGAGTGCAGTAATAATCTTGTGATGAATTAGAGCCTATACCTGCTTATTTTGAAGAGAGTTTTGGGTGGTGATGACAACATTACATGGTATACATATACACACGCAGTGGAGAACCAAGATTTTGTATCTCAATTAATCATTGGTGCTTGGCATATTAATTTTGTACCAACACATGATGATAAATTATTTGTTTAGGATCGAATTTTTTTCCCCTCCCATTATATCCTAGATATAATTAAGTTATTGGTCTGGCCCCAATGAAGTTTCATTGTACCATTGTTGATGTATCTCTATGTACCCACACTCAACAGTATTAAAGTTTAGGATTATTGTAGCAGTGATGTTATATTATCACTTGATATGCAAACTAGATATATATTGAACTAAGTTCGAGATTAATATAAATATAGAAGCGGAACAGCGTTTGCGCAAGGTGACCCCTGACTTTTTGAAATTTTTTCTAAAGTAATGCAACCTGTAGCAAATGCTTTCAAGGCAACCCTAACTTATCTTTGAAATTTTAACAGTTAAAAAAACCAAAAAAAAAAAAAGTAAAGGTAACCCCCGGCTTACTTTTTGAAAATTTTTAGAAAGTAACGTAAAAGAAAAAGATTTGAAAATAATTATAAAATTATAAAATTTAGCTATTTTTAAATTTTACATTTTTACCTCATTACTTTGTAAATATTTTATTTTGGCCTCACAACCTTGTTTGCCACATCGGCTGAAAATACTTATTAGGCTAAGAACAAACCTCGGACAACTATCATGAGCTTATCTTTTGAATCTGGATTAGAACCACCATCAAGAGTTGATTTATTTGTCTTTGTTGGTACTGATATATTTGTTGTTTACATATTCCCAACGTGGGAGATGCTTACCGAATAGCCAACCATATTGTGCACGTATAGGAAGTTTAAAGGGAAAAGGACACAGAGACCATTGACGTTTGAATAAGGGACACAAAACTCCCTAATGTTTTAAAAAAGACACCCAGACCCCTATTTCTTAATAGTAAATTATAATTTTACCATTATACCCTTATAGCATATTAAAAAATAATTGTTCATTATCCAATTTATTTCTATATTATTAATAAAATTATGGATATAACTTCATTACCCAATTTTTTCATTTAATTTTTATCAAATTTTATCTTCAAACTAAATAAATTTAATCCATTGCTCAAAAATAAAAATAAATTAAATTGATTATTAATATAATAAAAATAACATATATTTAATATAAAAATAACATATATTAAATTAAAATAAATTTAATTTATATATGGAGAATTGTTATTTTTAAGAAATTATCAATTTAATTTATATATAAGAAATTATAAGAAATAACATATGGAGAATTGTTATTTTTATTATATTAATAATCAATTTAATTTATTTTTATTTTTGAGCAATGGATTAAATTTATTTAGTTTGAAGATAAAATTTGATAAAAATTAAATGGAAAAATTGGATAATGAAGTTATATTCGTAATTTTATTAATAATATAGAAATAAATTGGATAATAAATAATTATTTTTTAATATGCTATAAGGGTATAATAGTAAAATTATAATTTACTATTAAGAAATAGGGGTCTGAATGTCTTTTTTTAAACATTAGGGGGTTTTGTGTCCCTTATTCAAACGTTAGGGGTCTCTGTGTCCTTTTCCCAAGTTTAAAATCATATGTTTATTTAAAAATTAATGCATTTTGTAAACTTTTAAATTTAACAAACGGCGTTAATTTCAAAACATAAACATGGGAAACAAAGTGAATATATATGGGCATATTTCCTTGGAATCAATGAAAAAAAACATGAGGACAAGAACTAATACAAAACAACAATTAAACCTTGTGCTTTATCGATACATTAAAAAACTAGTAAGGTCTAAAAATTTCATCGAAACTTTCTCAAAAAGGGAAGTGATAGCTTACATTGCAAGTGTATAAATTGCGGCTAGGGTCACTTACCATTTTCATGAAATAATAAACCAGTTCAGCAAGTGCAACAAATAAAAATTAAAATGGCTAAATCTGTTTCTGGCTTTACAATGACTTTTGCTCTTCTTTTTGCATTCTTCATCATCTTCGCTTCGTTCGGTGAGTGACATTGATGTGTACTTCATGATGATAAGTTTGTTGGAGAATTTACAAATAAAACACACAAAACACATTATTTTATTTCTTCAACAACACTCCTCACCAATTACAACTCTTATTTTTCACTCTCTACAACTTAGAGATTTTGTTACTTCACTTGATGCTTAAACCAAAGGGGAGAGGAGGTATTTATACATGATACAAACTAATCACAACCATTTATTTATTCAACTACTACATAAATTCTCACCATTCATTAAAACCTATCATTACCTACTTCACCAACCACACCTACCACAAGTAATTCAAACCTCACCAACCAAACCTATTCATGGAATCTTCCATGAGTTGGGCTTGAATTTATTAATCTTGGATCAAGTTTATGATCCAAACACCCCCCCTTAAACTTTATCCTGTGACACCAAGCAAACTTCTGAATTTTACGAAGTCTTCTTGCTTGAGTGGCTTAGTGAAGATATCAGCTGCTTGATCTTGTGATTTTACATACTTGATTTTCACTCCTTTTCTTGCAATACACTCTCTTATGAAATGATAGCGAGTGTCTATGTGTTTGCTTCAATCATGAAAGACTGGATTCTTGGATAGGGCAATTGCTGATTTGTTATAAACACAAATCTCAGTTGGCTCTTCTTGTGGCAAACCCAACTCCTTCAGCAAATTTCTGAGCCAAATTGCATGACAAACACTTGATGTGGCAGCTACATACTCAGCTTCACAAGTGGATAGCGTGACAATTGGTTGCTTCTTTGACATCAATGTGAAAGCAGTATCTCCCATGAAAAACACAAATCATGTGGTACTCTTTCAATCATCTACATCTCCACCCCAATCGCTATCGCTATATCCAACAAGTTTGTAGTCATTAGAAAATGAGTATAACAAGCCGAAATTAATTATACCTTTGATGTAGCAAATGATTCTTTTTGCAGCTTTAAAATGGGTGGTCTTTGGATTCTCCATGTATCGGCTCACAAGTCCAACAACATAAAGGATATCTGGTCTTGTGCATGTCAAATAACGTAGGCTTCCGATCAAACTTTTAAAGAATATTGGATCTATATCTTCGCCTTCATCATGTTTGGATAATTTAACTCCGCATTCCACTGGCGTGCTTATAGGCTTACAATCATTCATCTTGAACTTCTTGAGAATCTCCTTTGCATAACTTTCTTGGGAGATAAATATGCCTTCCTCCTTTTGCTTGACTTCAATGCCAAGATAATATGCCATCAGTCCGATGTCAGTCATCTCGAACGCTTTGATCATCACTCTCTTGAACTCTTCAAATAAGCTTGGATCACTTCCAGTGAAGATGAGATCATCCACATACAAGCACACAATCAAAATGTCTCTAGCTTTTTCTTTGACGTAGAGAGCATGTTCATATGGGCATTTGGTGAAGCATTTCTCTTGAAAATACTTGTCAATTCTGTTATTCCATGCCCTTGGTGCTTGCTTTACCCCGTAAAGGGCTTTCTTCAATCTCAAAACTTTGTCTTCATGTCATTTCACCACATAACCCAATGGTTGTTCGATGTAAACTTATTCTTCAAGGAATCCATTCAAGAAAGCAGACTTGACATTCATTTGAAAAATCTTTCATTTGTTCTAAGCAGCCAAAGAAATAATAAGTCTAATAGTTTCAAGTCGAGCTACAGGAGCAAATACCTCGTCGTAGTCTATGCCAGCCTTTTGACTATAGCCTTTTGCAACTAGCCCCGCTTTGCGCCTTTCAATTTCTCTCTTCGCATTTCTTTTTGTTTTGTACACCTATTTGACACCGATCGCCTTATGCCCTTTGGAAAGAGTAGTAAGCTCTTAAATATCATTCTTCACAATGGCTTTGATTTCTTCATCCATTGTAATTCTCCACTTCTTATCTAGTGCAGCTTCTTAGAAATTGATTGGCACACAATCAGTAAAGAGGCAAAAGAGAGTGAGATTATCATGTCTCTCAGTTACCTCATAGAAATCTTGAAGACTCCTTGTACGTTCTTCGGTTCTTTCATTTAAGAAAGATGGCGGTGAATCTCCATATGTGGTTGATGTTGGTGAGATAAGTGGAGTAGTTGGCTCTTATTGTTCTTCTACTTGTTTTATCTGTGTATGATCATTTTCTTCAATGGGAAAGAAGTTGAAGTCATCCACACCAGAGCCAAAATCCCACTCTCCTTCTTCATAAAAAACTACATCTCGACTGATCACGATCTTCCCGTTGTTTGGATTGTAAAACTTGTATTATTTGGAGTTGTTGTCGTAGCCAATGAAAATAAACTTCTCACTTTTGTCATCCAGCTTGGCTCTACTTTCGTCTAGTACATGTACATGGGCAATGCTTCCGAAAACTCTTAGATGGGTGATGTCAGGTTTTCTTCCACTCCAAGCTTCTTGTGGCGTCTTACCCCACACGCTTCTTGTTGGAGATCGATTGGATAAGTAGACTGCACATGCAACAGCTTCAGCCCAAAATTCTTTAGGTAGTCTCTTACTCTTAAGCATGCTTCTTGCCATGTCGAGGATGTTTCTATTCTTCTTTTCTGTAACATCATTTTGTTGGGGGGATCTTGGAACTGTCAAAGGGCGTCGAATTCCATTTGCTTCACAAAACTCTAAAAATTCTTTGGAAGTGAACTCTCCATCTCGATCAGATCTCATGGCTTTAATCTGGTATCGACTTTCTCTTTCCACTGCAGCTTTAAACTTCTTGAAAGCTTCAAATACTTCTGATTTTTGCTTCAAAAAATACACCCAAGTTTTTCTTGAAAAATCATCTATGAAGAGAATGAAGTAGTTACTTTTACCAAGGGAGTTTAGCTTGAATGGACCGCACACATCAGTATGAATGAGCTCGAGTGACTTCTGAGCTCTTGAGCTTGACTCCTTTAGAAAGCTCTTTCTGAACTGCTTGCTAAGTAAACATCCTTCGCAAAGTTGATCAGGGTGATTGATGTATGGTAAACCTTTCACCATGTTCTTCTTAGATAGTAGCTCCAGTCCCCCAAAGTTAAAATGCCCATATCGAAAATGCCAAGTCCAGGATTGATCTTTGTGATAGGCTTTGAGACATTTTGCAACATCATTTTGAATATTTAAAGGAAACATTCTAATCTTCGACATTCTCACCTTTGTAATTAGATTTCCTTTGTCATCTCTTAGGAAAAGAATATAATCTTTTAAGTTAATATCATAGCCTTTTTCTAAAAGTTGACCCAAACTAAGGATGTTGCTTTTCATATTGGACACATAGTAAACATTCGAAATTATTTGGTGACTACCATCTTTTGCACGAAAAAGAATGTTACATCTACCCTTCACTAGTACTTTTGAATCATCTCTAAAAGCAACATTGTCATTCACAAATTCACTTAGTTGCACGAACATGCTTTTGTTTCCACTCATATGATTGCTAGCACCTGTGTCAAGATATCATGTATTTTCTTGACCTCCACTGGTGTCATTGCGTGCTAGTAAAAGTGTGCCATCTTCACCATTTTTCTCTTCAGCATAGTTCACTCTCTCCTCAATTCTGGTGCTTGGAGCTCTGCATTCTGAAGCATAATGCCCAAACTTTTGACAATTATAGTACTGTACTTGGGATTTGTCATACCTCGATCTTGGATTGCCTCTGCCTCGTCTTCTGGTTGAGCTTTCTCCTTTGGCATAATTGGCGTTGTTGTTGTTGAAATTCCAACCTCGTACATGACCACGACCTCTACCACGTCCTCGTCCTCTTCCTCGGACATAGTGTATTCTCTCGTTGTTAGAGCTTTCTTCTCTTTTCTTTAGATCGACCTCCATCTTGAGAAGTTGCTCTTCAATTCCTTGCTTCTTTTTTAGTTTTTCTTCGTAAGCTTGCAACCTTCCTTGAAGTTGCTCGATCGTCATATCCTCTAGATCTCTTGTTTCCTCAATTGTCACAACAATATGGTCAAACTTCGAGTCTACTGATCGAAGTATCTTTTCAATGATCCTTACCTCTTTTAACTCCTCGCCATTTCTTTTTAATTTATTGGAAACTGTCACAACCCGAGTAAAGTAGTCAGAAATTGACTCCGACGCCTTCATGTATAAGGACTCAAATTCTCCTCGTAATGTTTGGAGACAAACCTTCTTTACTTGCTCCACTCCTTTGTAAGAAGCATCTAGTTTCTCTCATGCTTCTTTTGAGGAGATTGTACCAGTAATCTTTTCAAAAGCATCTTCATCTAATGATTGAAAGATGAGATACTTTGCTTTATTCTCTTTCTTCTTCAAGTCTTTTAAATTCTCCTTCTGCGCCACAGTTAAAGTGGCTTCATTTTCTGGCGCAATAAAGCCTTTTTCCACTACATCCCATACGTCATGTGCACCCAATAGAGCCTTCATTTTAATACTCCAATTGTCAAACTTACTTCCTTCTAATTGTGGAACTTGAAATGATATCATACCATCATTTGCCATAACTCACAAATTGAATAAGAATTTTTAGATTCTGAATGCACGGATGGATCCGGCACGTCGAAAAACCTTGGGAGGGACTCAAGTCAACTTTCGGTCAATGGTCAACGCCGGCTTGGTAGTCTTGGTTCGGTCCGGCTTGGTTTGGCTCGAGTTAGCTCGGTTCGACTTGATTCGATTCAATTCGGCTCGGCTTAGTTTGGTTCGGCTCAACCTGGTTCAACTCGGTGAGTCGACTCAGCTTCAGGACAGAAAACTTCCGGCAGCAAGTGTGGGCGCGTCCAGTCTCGGATTGGGATGATTTTTGCGGCGTCACGTTCTTCTCGTCGAGATCTTCATATGATATGCTATATGACTATATATAGCATCAAGCACTAGCTCTGATACCACTTTGTTGGAGAATTTACAAATAAAACACACTATTTTATTTCTTCAACAACACTCATCACCAATTACAACTCTTATTTTTCACTCTCTACAACTTAGAGATTTTGTTACTTCATTTGATGCTTAAACCAAAGGGGAGATGGGGTATTTATACATGACACAAACTAATCACAACCATTTATTTATTTAACTACTACATAAATCCTCACCATTCATTAAAACCTACCATTCACCTACTTCACCAACCACACCTACCACAAGTAATTCAAACCTCACCAACCAAACCTACTCATGGAATCTTCCATGAGTTGAGCTTGAATTTATTAATCTTGGATCAAGTTTATGATCCAACAAAGTTTGTGCAAGCACGCATGCATTATAAAATTTAATTAACTAGGAATTAATCATTTTGTGTAAGTGTTGTGTATTACAGAAATGGCAAAGCCGACAGAGGCTGCACTATGCGAACGGCGTAGTAAGACTTGGATTGGCCCGTGCTTCGTAACAGAAGACTGTGATAAACAGTGCCGAGAACACGAGGGTGCAAGTAGCGGTGCTTGCTATTGAGTGTTAGAAAATACATATTTATAAAGGAGAAAATCGTCATTTTACATTTTATATCTTACTAACAACCCTTACTTTTATGTATTTAAGCTTCTTGTAATTTAATTACGTGTGTTTTATTTTCATTAAGTATTTTATGTATTTTAGGGGTATCACGGTTATTTCACAATAAACGAGAGATCAGATGGCAAAACGGACATCACTTTTAAACTCAGGACGGTCGAAAACCTTAGGAGGAGCATAAAAGGAAAAATAGTACTGTTCACATATGCGGTACTATTCACATGTACGGGTATTGTCTACGTTACTGTTCACGGCACTGTTCACATAGACGGATCGATGACGTGGCATTGACCGATGATGTGGCATTGACTGATGAGGTGTCACGATCCTGTTGGACTAAAATTCTTATGCACTGTTGATCGATGACGTGGCAGCATATCAGTGGATCAAAAATCTCATGTACTGTTCACGCGGACTGTTGATTGATGACGTGGCGCAATCCTGAGCGTTCAAACTGTTTTTAATCTGATGGCCACGATTTACTCAATGTATCTATAAAAAGGGGGCCTCCCCCTCCCCGCTAATTTGATATCCCTAAATCCATTTTTGGACTCCATTTTCTATAATTCTCTCCCCATCTTGTATTTTCTACGTATTTTAATAAATTCCCATTTTGCCCCTAGTTCAATTATGAGTAGCTAATTTTCTTTCAAGCTTGGATTGAAGGTGAAGTCTCAACATGTGTCATGGGCTTTATTTGGTAAATTTATTTTCTCTTCCCCTCTAGTTTTTGTGGATGTTTTGACTTCTCGTCGACAAATAATGCTAGTCTTGTCTAGATACCGCCTTGGTTACACCGGCTCTCTAGTACAAGGTTATTATTATTTGGCACGATAAGCCCTTAGCACCATATTAATTAGAGCGTGGTTCATGAGGTGTGGATTCGCCCCTCATGATTTAATTGGTATTAATAAGGAATATTTAGCCCATGATGCATGTTGATACGGATCCAGATACCCAAGTACGTCATTTCAATATAATTCTCTTTAATTTCTTCTCGTCATTTCAATTCCAATTTTTAGGTGAAGTCTTGGGTTGAAGGTGAAGTCTCAACATGTGTCATGGGCTTTATTTGGTAAATTTATTTTCTCTTCCCCTCTAGTTTTTGTGGATGTTTTGACTTCTCGTCGACAAATAATGCTAGTCTTGTCTAGATACCGCCTTGGTTACACCGGCTCTCTAGTACAA